>JBBPKV010000001.1:1627-11733 GCA_038089455.1 Tylopilus cf. leucomycelinus
GCTCGAAACCTCAATAAACACCTGCGAATATTCGCAGAAGCTTGCAGCGCAACGGAGGTCGTCCTGTTCGAGCGTGCCACTTTTCTAGTTATCGCTACATCATCCTCCGACGCACCGGATTCTGTGCCGACGCACTCATTAGATCCCAAGCGCTATGAACGTACCTCGGAGCTGATAAAATCGTTCAAACAGTCTTGTTCGCGGCTACGTGAGGAGTTCCACTCCCTAGAGATGGAGCTCGCAGAGTTCACCGCGGTTCTGGATGAAATGACAAAGAACACGTATGTCTTGGTCGTAGTTCATGATCCAGTCATCGGTAAGGGTGAGTTCGTAGAGAATAATTCGGCCTTATAAGTGACCTGCACAGAAACCGCGGCAATCAAGATGAACATTCGAATGGCAAGGAAAAAATTCGAAGAGCTTCAAGGGGACACATTGACCACGTAGAATGAACCGGCATGTGATCCGAGGACAGCATACCCTATTATTTCGTCGACAAGGCACAAGAAGCAACGGAGGCGAGCGCATCGACGTAGGTAGACGGTGGGATCTTGGCAAATTGGCGTCTCACTGGCAAGCAGTGGTTGCGGATCGCGCTGCCGATTTCATTAGACATTTCATGCAGGATGCTGTGTAGCAAGAAGCTGCGAGATGATCTAGCCACGACCAACGGTCAACGATAACGATGTCCCTGTTCGTATGACCGTAACTAGAACATCATGCATACCAACGTGCCTAAACCATGCTCCCTTTATCCTCCAGTACATCTGCATTTACCTCCGGGGGGTGCAAGTTTCCATGCAGAAGGTGTTTTATGCTCGAGTACTGAACAAGTGACCCCACCAAAATATCGTCCCTTGCGGTGGGCATCCCCGCGTATTCGACGATCGACACGCCTGTGTTCTGGCAGTGGCCGATCTCGACACCATCGCGACAAGTCATCAGCTTATTTGCTTGCAGCGCAGAGAGGAGGGTGGCGATCCAGGCCCCATGAGAGACTACAAGAACGTTATACGGTTGTTCCGTTCCAAGGAGACCCATCTTGAGCGTGGAAAACGTATGGCTCACGATCGTTCTCGAGTACCAAGCCAGACACCTAGCAACAAAACTGGGTATCGATTCCAACGATGGTGCTGGTTTGTTTGACCGTCCGAATTCGCCCTGCAATTCGCCCATGTACTACTGCGCCAACAACGAACACGGTGGTTGAGCGCGAAAGACGCAGGTTTGGAGGACTTTACTTACACGTTCGCGGATCGACTGGTCCAACTCTAGAATAGTATCTGGATGGTATCGGAGAATGCATTCTGCAGTCTGAGAGTAGATCGGCACGTATGAAGGTGGAGAGAAATCTTCGAGGTACTCCTACCTTGGATGCCCTTTGGAGATCGCTGCTGAATGCTTTTACAAACGGGATATCTCTTAGTGCTTCAGCCACCAACATTGCTTGCTTCGACCCGGTCTCGTTAAGCGGGACATCCAGTTGACCCTGTATCCTGCGTGTTCTATTCCATTCTGTTTCGCCGTGTCGTACGACGTATACGCGGAAATGGGCTGGCATCGATGTAGTTGAGATAAAGACACGGGAAACGCCTGGAGTGTGCACGTGAGAAGAGCCTGCTTGACAGATGCCTAAATTATCCACACGGTTCTAATCAAAGTCGATGTGATGGCTGATTTCATTACAGGTCTACCTGGATCACTGCTAACGTCGGTCGATCACATGGCCAACGAGCGAGTCAATTTCCTGGCAAACGTTGCTAATCCTCCTGTCATCAAAGCTAGACCTCAGCGCGCTCATGACGTTCCTGAGCTTCGTTACTTGCGTGAACGATGCCATGCCTTGCTCTCGGGCTGTATAGAGCTTATCGAGGTGCAGTTAATAATTACTACACACGCGAGGGTTAAGCGTGCTCACGATGTTTCCAAGTGCAACGGAGGCACGGTAAGCTACCTCCGTATCCTCCTTTTCCATTTCGAGTACCTAACACCAGTCAGTGGAATGGTTTCACAGAAAAGGAATTCAACCTTGAGGATAAGGAAGAGACACTGATCACGCGTTGCTGCACTAGCAGGTGTATTCAAGTGAATGCACGAGAAGCTAGCAAGTAAGCTTGAGTCACCACGCTGACTTCCATGCCACAGAGACTGACTTGAACAATATTGATGCCAGCGCCACCCGTTGTGGTTTGGTGAGGAGATGGTACGGGGTCTGAGTCAGATCCTCAAAGATCTCGTGGAGTAGTCAGGAAAGTGTGGAAAGAAATACAGGCTTCTTTACCTGTTGAACCCATTGCCCATCGTTTATCGGCGTACCCTCTTGGAAGTAGTTGGTGATGGTGCGTAGTAGCAATAGCACATTTGTCTCTTGTGGCTTTGATACTGGGTTCTCATTTGATACAAGAGACGACCAATCTGCTGCCTTGAATAGACAATCAAAAAATTTCTCGCGATTTACAGTGGTAGCTGGTGTAGCTGAGCCGTACGCGACCACCAAACGACCCAGATCCATCACTGCCGTCAATTTATCAATGTAGATGGACTCGAACTCTTCTGAGTGCCAACGTACCAGGGAATATTTGCGCAGTTGGCCAGCGATTCAGGATCGATGTAATTACTTCAATGTGTGGTCCGCCCAGTGTGACAGAAGGAGGGGACGCTGGGCTTGAAGTGATTTGGGAAAGAAACGTGAATGCTTCTTCGATCAGGACCTGTTCCTTCGCTCGCATTGCACAAGCTGCGGTTGCCTATGAAGCAAACGTGATACATGACGGTCGTGGTGGCTCTGTGAAGGGGACTGTAACTGAGACTCACGATTTCATCACGGAGAGCGTTATCGAATTGATGTATTTTGGCCCGCATGGCTGGTATATTGGACTGTTTGAACGTCACAAGGGTTTTCTATGAAATGCGGGAATCAGCGCATGAAGCAAACCCAATATACCGCAGAAACGAACGAAGGGGAGAATCTCTGTCTGTGGCGCTTGCGTGGCCGGCGCCGCTGCCTGCGAGGTACCAGAATAGCGAGATGCACCAGTATAAGGGTCTACATGTGTAGATGTAGGCAAAGTTGGCGGTGGTTGCCTGGTCGAAGGCTGATATCTCGAAGCTCCTGTGTGCCACATGGTACATTTTTGCTTAATTCGTCAAGCTTGTGCCTATAGCGACGCTTAAGGCTGACCTGTGAACGGATCCACATAGTTGTTGTCACTCCCTAAGCTCACCCCTGCGGTGTTCTTCTCAATGAATCTCACAACTTCGTCAATATAGTTCATCGAAATATCGTTTTGCTGGAGAAAGCGCTGGGCCGCCGCGTAAGGATTCTCTGGGGCACATGAACGTGTACTTGGTCAAATTACGCCAAAGTCAACTCACCAGAGACATTGTAAGGGAGTTTCAGGGGAGGTGCGCCCTCTTGCACGTCAACATCGAATACGTAATCGTATTCTTTACCGTTATAGAGTTGCTTGCGGCCAGAACCAACGGCATCAACAACTTCACCGATTTTCTGCCAGCTGGAAGACGCGCTATCCCACTGTCAGCGGTCAAGTCAGATGCGTCGGAGGTAGTCACTTGAACATGATTACCTGGTGCGCTTCTACAGAATCCCCGATACGAACCATCTTCACTTCTCCGGCCTTTTTTCCTGATTTCCCTCTTCAGCACACTGAAACGGGGGACTATTGGGACGGACTACCTGGAGCAGCCAGCGCTTCCAACCCTGGCAAGTCAGCTTTCTTCACATCACCCACTTGTTGTGATGGGAGGGCTTGGCTGGAAACTTCGTCCTCAAACGTCTTCCGTTCAACTTCACTTGCCCAGCGTTCTTTCGAGTCGCTAAATACTCGAACAATACCATCGCTGCATCCACTAACAATGTCTCCGTTTGGCATGGTGGAGACAGACCATACAGAAATGGCGGGATGTATTATGACTTGTGCGCATTCCCCGTCTGGAATCGCCAAGAGTGTAAATTGTAAAGTCTGAGAGAATACAAAGAGATTGCACCATACCGCGCCATACCCGCACTGAGCGGTCCTCTCCAGCAGAGACCAGGTCACCATTGGGCAAAACTGATAGGCTGTATACGAATGAAGTATGTCCCGACAACGTATAAATTAGGTCACCGCTCATTGTCCATACTCGAACTTCGCTGAAACGCCACGTGTCAAAACACATCTCACGGAAGATGTGCACCCGCCCTACCTATCGTTGGAGCAGGAAGCGAAGCCAAGTTCGGGCATTAATGCTAGACCACGCACGGCATCACGGTGGCCTTCGTACGTTCGTATTACTTTGTTTTGCATCCAAAACATGATGGTCTTATCCGCAGATGCTAAAGAGTGTCAGAATGGTCAAAAACGAAACCAAATCCGGCAGACCTGTCAAGAAATGTGATTCATCTAAAGCAAGTACTGCCCAAACGGATTGTTGGTGTCCCTTGAGGTCGTATCGAAGTGTGAAGTTTTTCCAGACTTTGGCGGTCCTAGCTTCCGCTTTGATCTAGTGGCAGCTTTTAGGACGGAAGACAGCGTACCTGTCCCATGATCCAGAAATGATGACACCGGCCGGGCCGACGTGGAGGGCACAGATATTATCTGCGTGTCCGACTAAAGTATATTCTGGGTCCTTGTTGGTCGAGTCGAGCACGAAGATGTTGATAACCATATCTTGCCCTCCGACGACAGCGTATCCTAACCAAGCGTTAAGGCGCGTTTCAATCATGCTTTTCTTCGAGATAGCTAGGGAGTACACACTAACCTTGCGGTGCATCCACGGTTGGGGGAAGATATTCCACTGTGTTGACGTACCTGGAACCTGATCGGAGGATAGAAGCAGGAGAGAACGATGAAGGTGAGCTCCTTAGCCAAGATATCGCAGTTGAATCGCGTGAAGCAGAGAGAATCAGGTTATTCGTTGGCGATACCACCCCACGGACCTGCGAGTTCCAATTATGTAAAGATTTCCAGATCGCATATGCTGGACGGTCACGCACATCGGAAGAGTGACTGGATAATGTCGCCGAAAGTTTGTAAGGCATACTAGAATCTCCGTCTGTCTGGCAAAGAGATTCGGACGTCGAGACGACTCGGTGGTAATACAATATTTGTTACGTAACCCAATTCCACTGAAAATTTGAAGCACAGCCTGCTACACGGTTGAACGTTTGAACTTTGAATTCATGCAATTATCTTATTGTGATACATAGACGGAGGAAATGTTTCAGCAGAACTCGAATGAGTGATTGGTGGGTCGAAAACGAAGGGCATGTCAGCACCTTGACTACTCAGGACGGGAAGCGAAGCGCCAGCCTTATCATGCTGCTACACACGACACTGATGCAACCTTTCAGAAAGTGGACTTTCATATTTTCGCCCCTGGAGTACCGTTTTTACAGTCGCGTGAAGGTACAAGTTGACAATAAAATGTACACCACCCTAACGATCCTACAGCTACAATCAGAGCAGCAGGGAGATACGGAGGTGCATGCCTATGCCGTGCGCCATTACTTCATCTCCTGCGAGGACCTCCCGATGCAGATGGTCGAGTGTAGAAGATCGATCACGACCAGTTGCCAAAACGTGAGGGGTTGCGAATGAAAAAGCGACGCTCTACGACTCACTAATTCAGGCTCTATTTAGGGCCGACACTCTTAAAGGTGCACACAAGTCACAACGCTCGATCAATGATTGCGGCCCGAGCATAAAATTTGGCCAGCATTACATGGGAGGAAAGAACATAGGACAGGGTGAAGACAACACGTTTGAAAACATTCAGTCGCAAAGGTCCACCGCTGTTGTAATGGAGAATTTGAATCTTTTCGGTGCCCTGTTGGAACCGCCCTCGGCCTTGCGTTTCAAGACTCCCTCCGATTGACGAGCAGAGACAAGCATAGGTAAGTTCTGAGTTGGCTCCTGGGTTTGCGAGTCAGGGAGCGTTTCGCTTGATCTCCCACCTTCCTGTTCCAACATAGCGTGAAGCTTATTGCTGCTCGGAAGCTTTCAGTTCAACGGGATTAGCGAGAAACATCCATAAAGTACTTGCTTGTTTCCATCCGCAAGGCGAAATTCAATAATCTTAAGATGCGAGCGAGTTCAGCTGGTAAATGATATGAAGAAGGGTGCTGACTCCATTTGTAAGACCGAGAAGACGATCTTCGACCACAGGTTCCGCACGAAAATACTCAGAGTATGCCTTGCTTCTCTTGGATGAATGCAGAAATACGTATTTTGTTTTGTGCAGTTCCTTCTGTGCTTTCTTCCCCTTATTTTTCGCCGACTTCTTGCCTTTCCTTGTATCAGCTCTTACGGCGCCGATATTCTCGGAAATCGCATCTTCCGTCGCGATAAACCCTACCCAGAGAAAAGTTCGGTATTCTTATTATGATGGAAAGGTGTAGTTACCCTCATCCTCTAGTCTCATAAGCAGCTGGCTGACCAGGGCAGCAGCGCAACCTGAAGGCGATAATGAGCAGCCAATGTCGACGAAAACGCTTACGAACCGATCCGTTCCCTAAACTGCGATGCAGTACTGGGTTTGTGCACTTCGAACACCTTGATGGCACGTCTAAAACGGTCAGTAATGAATAGCAGATCAATATAAACCTGGGTTCAGAAGACCTGAATAACGCGAGATCCTTAAGCCGACTGATCATATCGGCATGTGTTTTTCCCGCGATAATGCCCCATTCAGGCGATCGTCGTAGGCGACAGTCAAAGCACACGTATTGCGATGGAAGACGTTTGTCTTGTGGTCCATGGAACCTGTGCATCTATTAATCACACTTTGCGCTGATCCGTTTAACAATCAAGGCTTACCCCATGCACCTACAGAGACCGTACCATGAGTCAGGAACGCACGGCAAGAGAGTTACGGACCAAATATGACGCCATTTATTGCAACCGCCCTCGCAGAGAATTAAGGAATCATCAACCTAAGTGAAAATTTTTAGCTCAGGGTACAGGTTTCGCGAAGAATGTCGGATGACCATTGTACCACAGTCACAATCAACACGGTCGTCATGTTCTATCGATTCGGCTATTTTAGCTGCCTTTATAGTCCCGGGGACATCCTGCTCTACGGCAATCAGATTTTCATTGTCTACGGTTAGCTTAGGACCCGCAAGAGCGAAGAACTAATGCCTGACATACCCAATTTCGGCCTCGTCAGAATTCTTTCGTTGTTTCGCACTTTTTCCTGGAGAGCGAAAGTATCGACTTGCTGGGTTGAGACGAAAGAACTAGAAGAATCGCGGATATCGGACGGGGGCAGCGAAGGAGCGAGCCGCAAACTTGGCAAGAGCGATGGCGACTGCATATCGATCTCTTGGGTCCCCGGAATCACTTGTGTTTCTTCTATTTCTGGACAAGCCATCTACCTGAATTTAGCGTTGCGAACGGAAAACTTAACAAGAGCTTACAAGGTAACCAACATGCGTCGGCGTGGGGTCTGGCTGACCTGCATATTCGACTACATTGCTGCCTTTATCCTGGTCTTCACGTACAGGGATGGGTAATATCTTCCCTTCATCTCCCCGAACACCGATAGGGATCATAACTCCGCTGGCGTTGCATCTGGCCAAAACGATGCCTTCATCGGAGACGACTTCGCCCAGAGCGTCCTCTTCTGCGTCTGCATCCCATACAACATTTCTGCTCAATGCGTCTGCCCTTTGGAGTTCTGCGTCCTCGACTCGAATCCGAGCTTCTTCAACCGGAGTTAGCTTTGGAGGACAGTGAGCAGCAAGACCCATAAATGTAGCATTATTGTCCTCAGTGGAGGACGGTAGAAAGGACGAAATGGATACGATTTTCATGTTCACGCTAATAACACTGTCAAAGCACATCAAGGTTTGTATCGGGTTGAAGACGTACCCGTGCCAACCAGTTTGGAGATTACCGATCCTCGTACTTTCCGGTACTTCAGATGTACGATGAGTTGTAAAGAACCATCTGTTCGAATCAGCATCACCAGCTCGGAAATATGGCGGTTGGTAATCGTCCGGGGTGTTGTCGTTGAATAAGAGTTTAAAGTTTCCATATCGACACTCTAGAACTATTACTCGGAGAATACATGGTACCCAGGGAGGACTCACTTGGCAACGTTTCCATCTGTGAAATAGTGGTAACCAACGTCTTGATCATCAACTGGGATCGATGGCATGAACACAGGTTCAAAGAGTAGTAATGTGCGTCATACCTTAAGGCTACGTTTTACATCGCCAAGGGTAGGCAAGTTTCCTCGCTTGAGGGCGTCGATGACAGGATCTCGGTCCACGCGGTGGAGTGACATTTTTGATAGCTGATTTCCTAAAGACATAACGGGTACGACAGTGTCCGTACCCGCCACCTTATAGTACTTCATCTTCATCAGCCTGGAGTAAGTAATGGCCAATGACGTCTACCTGGAAATTGAAGGTGTAAGCCTCCACAACGCTGCGAGATATGAGTAATCTGGATAACAGTAAACTTAGAATAGGACTACTTGTTGGGGTCATTGCTGTCCTGTTGGGCGACTTCGAGCAAGAGCGGGCTAGAGAGCACGAGCAACTGACCAAATATATGGCGAAGATGAAGCGACGAAGGTATTGCTTCTCGATGGCCTCGAATATACCCTTTTCCTGGGAGACGCATGGTTATATGCGATGAATGTTTGTCTCAAAGTGCACTATATGCGTACCAAATAGTCCAATATCCTGTCACCTTCGTTGGTAAAACCACGCTTAAGACTCATAATGGTCACACCGCTGACGGTTGGCCGGGGTTGATTATCGAATGGTGAGGTTGGCGGAATTTGAGCAGACAAACGATCTACATGATTGCTATGTGTGGTTAGTTTCTTGTGTAATTTGGCACTTACATTCGGAAAAGTTCTCGTAAGGTAACAGCCCCCTGATCAGACAGGCATGTTAGTTGGTTGGCAAAGGAGAAGTTATTAAATACCTCAAGTATGCAATGCATCCCAATCCGGCTTTCAGAAGGGTTTCGACGCACTGCAGGCTGGTACTATTGCTGAGTGTCTGAAGCAAAATCAGTCCTGCCAGGAAGGATGTCTCCGTAGAGTTCACCTGAGCTTCACTGTTAGTTGCTGTGGCCTGCACCTGCATTGCGAGCCACGAAATCTGAATGCTCTTGAACTGGGTGGGCAGGGACAAGAAGTTAAATGCGGGGCTCTTCAGACGCGCTCGCGTTTTGAGCCACCCAATCACGTGGACGAAGCCAACCCAAATTAGAGAGCAGAAAACCTCGATCTATTCATCACAAAACAACAAGAGTTGTGGGTGGCGCCTCAAAGTACCCATTCGGCTCGACAGAACTTATTGTCCCGTCCCTATCAACGCGGTTATCCGGGTGTCAAAACCGTCACTACGAATAGGCATTTCTGGAGTGTAGAACGGGTTCTTCATGACTGCATCCGCGTAAGCCTCGTAGATCTTTTGCAAGACAGGCTCGGCGGTGGTCTCCGATAGGGATGTCAGTAGCACGAACTTGGTACCTTAGCTGGGGGCTCGATTATACTCTCCTATTGACCGATGATACGACGTGCGCACCAGTTGCTGTCAAGAAAATCGTCATTTTGAAGGTTTCCCCTTCAATGACTTGCACCCCGGAACTGAGCCCAATGGGTGAAAGCCTGCTTGTTATGGCGTGAATACCGTGCAGAGTTCCGGCGAGTACGAGATATTCATTGGAAGTCAACCGCGCAAGGCCGTCTGATTAAAATTGCCGACGGTCCACTAATCGTGGCGACGGGACGATGGTTGGAGACGGACCTACAAAGTTGCGCTGATAGACAAGGCCACCAGCCTTGTTAATCACCTGTAATTCTGACTCAGAATGTATGTTGGTCCCCTACTTTAACCTTACCCAAAGTCCAAAGATAGTCATCAGGAAGGGCACATTGATGGCAGGGTTTGCGAATCGCAGAATGCGGTGTCCGCGCCACGTACAGGTTCACACGATGTTTCGGCGTACGACTTTGCAGCTTGCTGGGCATGAGATTTGAACCTTTTCGCCTTGTCGGCTTCAGCGTCTTCGCTCTTCTGTCATGGGTCACTCGAGCGAGTCAGCTCTCCCGGTCCGTCGAAAGGGACTGGAAACAGCTCT
>JBBPKV010000001.1:11831-63486 GCA_038089455.1 Tylopilus cf. leucomycelinus
TTTGCAGCTTGCTGGGCATGAGATTTGAACCTTTTCGCCTTGTCGGCTTCAGCGTCTTCGCTCTTCTGTCATGGGTCACTCGAGCGAGTCAGCTCTCCCGGTCCGTCGAAAGGGACTGGAAACAGCTCTCTACCCAACAAATAGTAGCTATGGCGAATTCCATAGACCCAGTCAAGAACGTCGACACACGAAACCCAGACTCCCACTTGTCTAGGCTCCTCATCCCCCGTTCTGGTGTGTCTGTATTTGACGACCACTGCAATATTTTAATGCCCAGGGTTGATAGTCGGAAGTGATAACAATACTTTCGTTCGTCAACATATTGTCTCTGCGCTGAGAGCCTTAAACTGGCACGTCGAAGAAGATAGCTTCACGGACTACACGCCATACGGTCAACGTTCTTTCACTAACATCATTGCAACGAAAGACCCAACAGCCTTGCGAAGGATCATTGTTTCGGCTCACTATGATAGCAAATTCTTTTCTACATATCCGGAGAACCAGGTGCAATCGGTAGAACTGCTGCATTTCTAATGTCATTGATGGTTTCTAGTTCGTGGGCGCTACTGACTCGGCGGCTCCGTGTGCGATGATGCTTGACCTCGCTGAGGCTCTCAATTCGCTACTAGACGACCGGAAGCAACGAATCCTAGACGAAGAAGAAGAAGACCTCGCCGATACCACGCTACAGCTGGTATTCTTCGACGGTGAAGAAGCGTTCAAGGAATGGACAGATGTTGACTCAGTTTATGGCGCAAGGTGAATTAGCCTCGCTGCATTCACACCGCCTTGCATTGCTTCAGTGCTAATGAACATAGGCACTTGTCCGAGAAGTGGGCAACGACATATATAGCTCCTCACACTAAACGGCGGTTAATCAACCATTCGATGACGGAATTAGGTGGAATTGAACATCTTATTCTTTTAGACCTCTTGGGAGCACCCAACCCGTCAATTCGCTCGTATTTCACTGATACTGCATGGTTGTTCGACTCACTGGCTTCCGCGGAGCAACGGTTGTATGAGTCCGGAGTACTTGCAGAATCGGGCGGGGCTGCGTCCTTCCGAAGCTTTTTCCTACCTCGCCACAGTAACGAGTTCAGTCATGGTTATATAGCTGACGATCACATGCCGTTCCTCCGAAAAGGTGTGAATATCCTGCATGTGATTCCGTATCCATTCCCAGACGTTTGGCATACCCTGCGGGTGAGTTTCGAACTGCACTACAATCGCAAAACGCTGTAGTTTATTTGCAGGACGACGCAACCGCTCTTGATATACCTACCATGAGGCGTTGGAACTTGGTCCTGAGGGTTTTTATGTCGGAGTACTTGGGTCTGCGACCGAAACCGGACCCGATGCAAATGAGGCATGAGCACGCAAGACGCTTGGAATGTGAACTGGTTGGTATTCTGTCACTTTTTTTTTTTTTGTGAATTTCAACTCGTCCCCGCTTAGTAGGTTCATCCATAATACTTTGTAGAGAAGGCCTCCAAATTTCGAGTCCAAAGCACGTACTCTAGTATACACATGGAGGTAGCATTAGGATCGAGGTGAGCCAGGATCCGTAACCCAGAGGACAGCAACGTTCAATATTGAGAGGACCAAGTACATGTACTTCCGGGCACCGTCATGTAGCCATTATCAGAGCCTTGTAATGCTTCATCAGCTCAGAGGCATCCGCGGCGAGCTATCACAATCAGTGTAGTTTAGGACAAACTACGACAAGAGACATACCTGCTGTTTCTCTCGACCCTCGTCGAGACGGCGTTTTGCTGCAATTACTACGTCTTTGCGCAACTTTTGCATCCGGACTGATTGAACTTGGTCTGTTGGACGGGGAGGACGGTATATGCGGATGTTATCTTGCATATTAAGAACAGGAGGGCTCACTTGCTTCCTTTCCCGCTTGAATTTCCTGCGTGCGTCGGGGAGCAAGCTCATCCAGCAGGGCAGAATAGATCGAAAGCAGGTTATCGAAACTTTCCTGTTTTATCCCGTCAGAAACAGCCCAGAGTGATGTCAGATAATGACCTCGATCATGTGCGGGTGTCCCCTGATGATCTGATACCCGGCGTGTTTGCGAAGGTGTAGCTCCTCAAGCTGGCCCAGCAGGCCGAGTATTTTATCGCTTCAATGTTTCATACTTTTACCATGTGCATTCATATAAGACAACTTACGCGTACGCATTCGTTTTCCCTGCTGTCTTCTCCAGATCCCTTCGCATCGCGGTGAAGGCGGAAGTGATCCTAACTTCGAATGTTTGCTCCGGTTGCGACCGGTCTTCCATCGAGGTTAGTCTTCAGGTTGTCTCTATCGGGTACCAACTTACCTTTCGCTGTGCTGTGGGTGTGTAGCATGACTGGATCAGAGAGACTCTTTGAGGAGAGTGTGGATCTAGTACCGGAGTGGGTACTGGTCACCAATGCCTCCTATCAGGTTTTGTGCGTTCAGTGGTCGAGGGATCTGAGCGCGGGACAACCAAGCGAGGCTTACTTTGGAGCTCTAATGATTCGCCATGGCATTCAGCACCCGTTTAACATGGTCAAATGAGTTGAATCTCTACCGGGAGCCATGATGAGATAGATGTACACTTTGTTCGATGTACCAGTCAAACCTTGCGTACAGGTTCTGGCAAGGGTGGCAAACTCCCCAGTCTCTCCAAGCACTCCAGTACCAAGCCAAGCCCAAGCAAACCAAAGCTCTCCGAACCAAAGTTTTCCCCAGGGGGTAAGTGCGCCTTTCCAAGGCTAAACGACCACACGTCCCATGCGATGGCCAGCCTTTCCTTCAGAGCGCCCACTGAAAGCTCCTCCAGCCTTCCAACGAGTTGTCCCTTGACCTCCTGAACAAGGAATCCCACATTTTCCCTCATCGCGTGCAGCCTGCTACTCCGGTATCGCCTCTGCGTGCATTTGCCCAAGATAGTCCCAATCACAAGCTCTTCCTCTCGCAGTCGGGAGCCGGCTACTTGGGACAGAGAGTAAGTGCTCGCCATGTACATCAGCTCTTCGCGGTATGCCATATACAAAGAATCTATCCACGTTATCCGTGCTTGATCGGGCGACCCTGGTCTGGGAACATGACAATGGACAAGCGGCCAAAGGACCGTCCGGATTGGCTGCGCCTCAGCTTCTCCCTGGCGACGGGGAAGACCGTTTGTCATGTCCTCCAGAACAATGTTGCGAAAGAGGTGACCAAGAGCGCGATCAGACTCGTAGTAATCTGAAGATCGAGGGGTTTCTTCTTCTGCCATGTCCCAGTCAGGTTTGAATTTAATGAGAGATCTTGGCATGTCCCTAATATCGACTTTGTTCCCATTCTTCGGGTAATCCACAGCCCAGCTGTGCATCTCTGCCAACTTGAGGCAATCCGGATCGAGTGTTCCGTGCTGCAGGGATTCGAGTCAGCTCAGCGGGAAGTGTGGAACAACGCCTACTTTGGATTGATCTATTCATCGTGGCGTTGTAAGTCAACACCCTCAGAATCTAAAAGGGGATACTAACCTGCAATCGTGATGTGTTTCTTGGATACCAGTCCCTACGATATCTTCTAAGCACCCGAGCCGTTTCCAAAAGAAAAAATGGCATCTCATACCACGACATCCGAGTTGATATATTCAACGATGAAGTCGCAGACATCATCTATCGTACTAGGCCTGTCCAGTTTAAAGGGTGCCACTGGTGCATATGAAGCAGGGTCGTGGTGTTCCGGCACTAGGAGGTCTCCGTATTGGATGACTTCATACATATCGCTAAAGTCACGGGTTACGCTGTTGTCTGCGATGGAAAGAGGAGCTTCATACCCGTCAAGATCACCTCCCCCCAAACCGTTCGGCAACGACCAACTTCCTTTACAAGATGTTTATACGAAATGTGAAGTGTGAATTGAATTCACACTTACCGGTAGTCGGGAACACGACGACATTCCTAAGATGGCCGAACAAGCATTCAAGATCCTCGGGGGGAGACCCAATAGCATAAACTCGTTGCACTGATGTTCATCAGGGATCAGAACCATGCAAGTAACAGAAATGTCCTACCATCCCCAGGGTGAATAACCGGACTTCGGGATATGAGACACATGCCTTGGAGGTGGTGAGGTTCTTTGTCTTCCGGTTTTTGCACACACACTGAAATATAATGACGCTGCTGCTCTCAGTGATCGGACCAAACACATACCGAAGATTTTTCCTTGGGGCAGGCAATACAGGTTCTTCAGTCCCTTCTTTGCATACGCCGGACCCTCATCCGCGACCCCAACAAGCATGTAACTGTCCGGAATCGGAATACGTGCCTCGTGCTTCACTTCGCGTAGTACATGATTGATTGCACATGAACGAAGTCGCGCGAGGAATGGCGTGTCTAATGACCGCAGTAAGTGATTCGGCTTCAGCTCTAGTCCCAACACGTTCAGTCTTCTGAGGATCGCAGCAAGTCGGTAATTGTGACATAGCTGGTGTGTTTCAAGCAATTTCGCGTAGAGAGCTGCCGAGTCATGGGCCATACGTGTGTTAGCTACCGCATCTGCCTGAAGCTTCATGAAAACTGCCTTCGGTGCACCACGATCTTCAAGTACCATCACCAACGGTCTGTTAACAAAGGAAATTACTAAGATGGACTGCGGCATACACAGACTTGACACGAGCCTGTTCAAGTGCGGGGTGTTAGGTTTGATAACAGCACGGGCAATTTCTATCGTTCCAAATTCCTCGCCGGGTACGTCGAATTTCTTCATCGAAGGCCGGATACACATGTGGATGCCCCCCAATTTTGGATCCACGGAAACAACACCTTTACATCCCAAGAAACGTATTTGATACTGTGCAGATATTAAGTGAGGTGCATTAGAAGCACAAGATGCAGGACTTACTGCGGAGGGCACAATAAAATTCATTATAAGGGTAGGGTTATCCTCGCATAAGGCCATATAAATTAGCTTGGCCAGCTCTGGCGATATCGTTCCAACCCCGTCAGTGAAGTTGATACCATTCTCTTCGATGTCAGGTATCTCGGACCACTGGTCCATTCTGATGCGCACAGATGGGTCTGTGCCAGAGAAAGCTTGCTAAGGGATGATAAGTGAATGGTAACGAGATCAGGGTGCGACCCACCGCCATTCTTGCCCCATACTTCGATGGACTCGTGATAACTCCGCTGAAGTCTCCCAGGGAATTGCGGATGTTCTGGGCATTTACCATCCCCTTTTTAGGGTGGTGAAACGAACTGACACACCAAACAGCATGTTCCCTGAGAGCCGATGACGAATACCCCAAGAACTCGAAATGCCTTCCAGCAAGATCAAATCCCCTTTTTAGCAACGTACCGACACGTTCCTGCAGATAAGATGCACCATCGACCTCTCGATCCCACCTGTATTGAAGGCGATCTTCATCGCGAAAATCGACGCGAAGGAAATGATCCTCGTAACCTTCGTATTCGCGTATGACTCTATTCGATTGAGTCACGGTCGGCCCTTCCAGAAGGAGCCGGGTTGGCGTGAATGTGACGTGGTGACAAAAAAAGCGACCTCTAGGCGGAATGGTTCGTGGGCGTTGGGGTTTTTTCTTTAGCACATTCTCGAAGCATTCAGATAGACGCTGCCCAAGGGGGCGGTGGGCAGCGATTTCGGCAAAGCGCCGCATAACGTCACCCGCAGTATCACGGGAACAGTGAATCAGCCCTTCAATTCGTGGTCGAAGCTCCAGTAACTCCACCGTGCTTGCGGCGCCATTATGTAGAAGGGCCTCGATCTGGAATGAAACCCGCCAGTTGGAGGTCAGAAGCGGAGACCGTAACCACAACGCAATTTCGTTGAGTTTCTTGCTGCAAAAGAAGTTTTGGCGGCCATTAGCGTCTATAGTCACTCCCTGTCTTGGTGGGCGTAGAGACGACGTGCGACAGTAATGTTTGAACCTCTCTAGGACATCTTCAAAGCCGTGGTCGCCGGTATCGTATAACACGATGCGTAAATGATATGCATAAGGAGCAACGACTGCGTGACCCGCGTTCAAAGACCCCACGCGATGACGATATTTGCGCTCCTCTTTGGCGTCTGGAAGAGAACGAAATATTTCTTCCTTTTGGAACAAGGGAGGCGTGATTAAATCAAAGCAGACATCTATCCATTAGTCGTAAGGCATAACTTGACCATATCGACGGTTTATCATTATCACTTACAGGGGTTTCCGAAGTCATGTCCCATTGCCATCTTGTTTATGCTCGCAAACCGAATGATTACGTGGTAGAACGTTCGTTCCTGTGTTTGATCGCCAATCTGATAGTACGGTTAGGGGGCAGTCACTTAGCATGTGGCCACGGCAAGCCTTACCTGGACTCGAAGGCATTTATGCTCATACTCAAAGAAAAGCCATCCCATACTCCTATCGCGGAGGTCTTGATCCCATTCAATCGAGAATGAGCGAGGGTCTCGTGGGTGTGCACCTTCGGGGTGGTAGAATGTTCCTAGTAGTGGAAATGCCAGTGAACCTTAAAATCCCTCTCCTGAATTGGCAGACCACGACAGACCAATCTGAACATTCGCAACGAGAAACGGATCGCGGAGGGTGTTGGTTCTTCGTTCGCGATCTCGCGCAATATCCGGATCAATGAATGGGGCCTTTTCGAGTTCGAGGAGCAATGACATTTTAACCGGGTTTGTGTTAGGGACGAACTTGAGTTTTCTGTCCTTCACCGTTACGCTGACATGGCCTTTCTCATTGAGACGCTTGAACTTCCTCCCTAGTAATTTTGTCAACGTGAATGTTCCTGTACCATCATTTTGCACCCCTCCTGCCTGGCTCCTGTTCAGTTGAACCTTGAAATTAGGTAGGCGTTCCTCTGGATTGGTGACGAAAGGCCCGGGGCAGACATGGAGGACCTGGTTCGCGATCGCTTTGGTAACCTCCCATTCATCGGCTTTGAAATCGATGAATCTGATGTAAAATTCCATGGCTGCAGCAGTGGGAGAGATACCGCTCGTGGGTAATCGATGAGTTCTAAAATCGCATGGACTCGGCCTCACTACAGTGCCTGGCAAATTTAGCGCATCTCCTGTTGGGGTGACGCGGATCCTTCGATTTACGTAAAGTGCTTCAATTACTACGAAAACGACATGCTTATGTAGAGTTGTCGGACTATGTCGAAAGGGGCAGCTAGGTAATGCAAGGAGTGCAAACCCTCATCACTCCCAGATCGTGTGGTTGACGAGCAGGTCGACCGCGCATCATCACTTATAGGGTATGCCTGTGCGGAGAGAAGGTCAAGGATCGGTGTCAGCCTACCAGGATCTGCAGACAAACCGTTCTGAAGCTGTGCAATTTGGTCAGCGAAGGATGACACGGATCAAGATGACTCACTCGTTGAAATTCATCGTATGCGGTACTCCTGATGTTTTCATGTGCATTCCGTATGACACCCATCATCCAGTCCGCAGCTTGACGGTCGTTCAAGCCAAGAACGAACCGGTCCTTCAGCCGTTTGATTGTTGCTTCCCCCTTGAAGGATGGCAGCCCAGTCCCTAGCATTAGTTGCACTGTGCTGACCAGTTGATCCGCATGGGGTCGCAGAGCGAGGAAGGCCTTGACCGTCAGTTGCTGGAAGAGTTCGTATCCTTGAGAATGTCGACCACCCATTAGGATAACCATTTCATGGTTGAGTTTGAAGGAGTTAGGCTCGAATTTAACACCCTACGGTGCGAGAATAAGCCAAGCAAGACTTGTCATTAGGAACCCTTACTCCAGGTCGTATATCACGAATCAAACTATGTCAGCATCTGGGGCAAAGCAGAATAAGGACACATATCTATGTCAAACAGGAAGCCAAAATCTGCAAGAAGTCTGATAAGTGGCACGTACTGACATCTTTAACGAAACCAACCTATATGTATGATATGTCCTTCGGCATCGATCATGATGTTACCATTATGTCGGTCTTTGATCTGCAAAATATAACACGCCACGGAGTATGCCGCCATTGACTGGATGAAGTTAAGACGAGCTCTCTGAAAAGCGACAGTTTCCTCCCTTCCATATTTGGAAACGAAAAAGTCAAGGAGATCGTTGACTTTAGCACGACCCATTTCGTCTCTCGAGGTAGAATTCGGTACCACGTCGATCACGCCACACTGATGGGGTACAATCACTGTGCTGAATCAACTCGAGTAACATATATCTTACCCCAGGAGCGGTAGCGGTGACTCTGTATGGGTAGAGGTATAGGGTCAGACCCACACTAGTAAAGATGTTCTTGAACATTGCGATAATCTGGAGCGCAAGGACATCCTGGCGACAGTCGTCGCCTACTTTGAAAATAGCTTGCTGCCAAACGTCGAACTCTTCGTGCTTCTCGATGCCCGAGGCGTCCAGTAAGGCCTCTGGGTCCGCCTCTATCACGATGCGTTCCTTCCTCACTTTGAATGTAGCCAGAAAAGGAGCCTTAAAGAACAGTCTTTTAAGTTGATTGTATCACTTCTAGAGCGAAATCAACCTTTGCGTGACTTTGCAATGGACGACCAGATAGTTTGTCGATATCGACTACTTTCCCGTCTGGGTTGCTGGGAAGGTAAACGCCAACGTCGACACGAATTTTGGCCATTTCCTCGTCAATCTTTGCCTAGGAAAAAAATGGTGAAAAAAAGAAGGGAAAAGAAGAGAGAAAGAAATTCACCTTCTTTTCGGGTTTAGGTCTTTTTATATACGGTCTCAGCTTTCCCGATATTGATGTGACTTCTTGGAAGAACCTGAATTCTCGGTCATAAAACGACCTCGCTTCCCCCGATAGTGATTCGACGACTAGGTTGGTCATCTTATCAAGGACTGGTTTCATAGAATCTTCCTATAAGGCTGATTTTCAAATACTGAATGTGACTACGCCTATTGGACGTACTATTTCCGCTGCGTCGTCCTTGTAGCAATTCGCCCTCATATTCCAAATAATCTGATGGCAGAATAATTGTGATATCATCGCGGCTTCGAGGATGAATCTGGCAATATAACCTACGAACGCCTTTTGTTCCTGAGTTCCTCCGTTACATAGAACGAGCTTACCAAGGCCGTCAAATCGTAGCGCCTGGACAACCTGGGGCACAAAGAAGAACGTCAAGTCGATCGGGTGTTCTTTGAGAACACGGTGGGCATATTGGAGCAGATAAGGATCGTTGTTGTGTTTTTTCTCGAAAAATGTGACAGCGATTACTGGTGGGACGGGCGCCCAGAGCAGGATGTGCTATCAAGTATCATCAATCCATCACTAGCGCTCACACGAAGAGAAGGGCAAGACCTTTAGCTCCCTCCTTTGATTTGAACGGGCGACATCATCGATCAGGTAGCGTAGACCTTCGGGAGTTTGCGTGACGACAGCGGAGTTCGCGCGAACAAGCCTCTGGATCTCGGCGTGTACTGCAGGACTCTTAAAGCGTTCCATCATATGAATGGCTATAACTGGATCTATCTCCCACACATTGCGTGCCACCACAGGCCAATTACTCTACTCAGGCATGAATTGGGTGCTCTAACGCGGTTGAGCCAAGTCTCACCTCCGTTATTGTTCGTTCAAGGATCCCAGGGTGATCATGGCCCCTATTTGTGTCGTTTGTAGGATTTGCCCACACAGTAAGCCGGTATATCTCATTTTCCACGAGTAGTCGGAGTGGATGGTTGATATTTTTTAGCCGCGTTGCGTAGACTGTTAGAAGTTAGTCCGACTAACACGAGATGAAGATATGTACGTACGCGAGTTCTTTGCGATCGATTGAGTGGTCGGTAGACTAGATAATGAAAAGAGAGCTCGGATCGAGTCGGTTTGAAGATGCCCGATGAATTCCGAGAGGATTTTGATATCTGCAATCACTTGAACACGATTCGCCCCAAATGACCATCTTAGATACATGAGCAACTGAAACCGCGGACGTAGAGCCGCTTACTGGGGTCGAACCGCAAACCAGGCGTACGCAGTGCGATATAGGCCCTCACGCATTGTACACTCGGAGAAGACATCCAAGTTCGAACTCTTCAGTGTTTCAAAACCAAACAGGAGGAAGGAATAGCGCAATTCGCGAGCAAGTGGGTGGGTGCTAGAGAAGTGTCAAAGAAGATCCAATCCGCTCTTGTGGCATAACCCACCTGAACAGCTTATGGGCATCAGTGGACCGTAAGACTAGCTGCTGCATAAGGAATATGACTGTTGATCGGCGATAACGAGCTGCTTGCAACCGACTGAACAGCATCTGCAAGATAAGTGTATGTGGTAGAAAAAGACGCCGGGCATGACTGCTTGCACGATCGATTTCCTCCTTGTCTGTAGGGCTGTATCCTATTGGGTGATAGAATGGATCATCGTAGCTGTGGAACGTGAGACGCTCAGTAATTATGATCCAGTTCAAAGTCCTTACTTGAGGCATTGCGAAAAAACTCCCTTCCTGTCTCTTACAGTGGCAAACCAAGCCGCCAGAATCTCAGTTATTAGGACAACCTCGGCAATTGGCTTTTCCGCTATGACCCATGTCCAGACCTCAATGCCAGCGGCTATAGCAGATGGTGTGAATACCTCGAATGGCAAGGTAACGAGATAATGAAGGAGAGTGTATTCGCACTGCCAATGATCAGCCAGACAATCCCAAAACGATCTTGTTAGCGTATACCTTATCTAACGCTATGAGGGTCGCCGCGCAACGAAATAGCAGGCGTTTCAGGTCCTGGACGGTCAATGTACTAGTCTTCCGCAAGATAGCGTCCATGGTATCCTCCATTTTTTTCTTCAGCGCCTGGATGTCAGTGAGAGTCGCGTTTCGGGGAGGAATTTTGTCTAAGATGTCCTGTGCTGCATTGCAACATTAATGAGCGGTTGCTTTAACCGTAAGAAACCACCTGCCTTTTCGACTAGCAAGCCGTAAGCCAGCAGCTTCACCTGCAAAGTAGCTCTTACTGGCGAGCTGGCCGGCAAGCACTTTTGCTCGATCATATTCCCAGCTAGACAGGGTACGAAGTGAAGCTGGAAGGAGTCAGAAAACTTGTTTTTGATCGCGACGCTACTAACTTAATTGTCGATGTGGCGGCCCGACGGCCTTGGCGAACTTTTCCGCCATAGATGCGCCTAGTTCGGAGGTGTCCAAGCCAACAAGGGGTTGTGTTGCAGCAAGGTATTTCTGTTAAAAGAACATCAAAATTTGGTTTGCACGTTGGAAGTGGAGGGAGAAGGACCTGAAGGGTTGACTGCAGCTCTGTCGGGGCACGGCTCAAAGCAAGTTCGAACCAGTTACTTGCGTGTCGCTGTAACTGCAGGAGAATATCGTTTCTAACGTTGTAATCATCCATCAACTGTAGATGTATGCCCGTGCGTTCAGAGTGAAACTCATATACAGGATTGTACTGCAATGACAATGTGAGCGTAAGAACTTTCGACCAGGGAATGACACAGACTTCGTCGAGGTATTCGTTCTCACATGCACGTCTCAGGAGAGTGAGACACTCCAGTATTGCGTAGATGAGTGTTGCGTCACACATCAACGACGGAAAGGAGGTAATTAGGCGATTGAGGTACCTAGACGCGACCTCGCGAACACGCGCAATGCGGTGGGTACTGGCCTCAAGCAAACTGCATAGTTCCGAAGAGAGGTGATGTGGAAGCGCTTGATCCGTCGCTTGAGTGTTTAAATCAACACTACATCCCCTGATTACCTGTTTACCATTAGCTTCTACCAGCACCAATCGAGGGAGATAGCATACACTGTCAGCAACAGCGTCCATGCATGCATTCAAACCGCTTTGTTTGTTCAGACTTGAATTTGTGAAGTAGGAAACTAAGGAAGAAGGAAGCCCAGCCGCAGAGCGCATTGTCTCTATCTCATGCATAGTCAGCAAGAAGACAACTTGGCCAGTTGTTAATAATCGTATGTCGCTCGAGCTCGAGGAAACACGACGCATGAGATAAGCACGATGTTTTGCCAAGACCTCGTAGCTGATCAACACTTGAACGCCATTAAGGACGAGAAAAAAACATACCGAATGGGCATACTCGTGCCTGACAACCGTTCGATACTCCAAATCACTTACTGCATCCGTTGCATTCTCCAGGACTAAGCATGGCGTTTTGATTGCGATCCTTGCAAGTGCAGGCAATAGCCACGTCATTGCACTCTTTTCTCTCTCCTCCTCCGCAGACGCAGTCAAACGAAATAGAACACACAAAAACCATAAATTTCGGAATAGATTGGTTAGCGTGGTAGTGTGGAGCTGAGGCATGAAATCAGCGTGATCCAGGAGGGCTTCAATGGGTAGAAGAAGCGAGGCAAGCTGTTCTATCATTTCCTCTGTCTGACAAACCCCTTCTTTATCAGTGAGGGTGACAGCAGACTGGAGATAACAGCTGACCTTCCCATTGTGCCCCGCAGCAGCGGTGTTCTGAATCGTCACACCTTTGTCGGAGAAGAGGGTAAGGAGCTCCTCTAAGTACACATCATAAAGATCAGGTCGTCGGTCGATTTCTCGAGCAAGTCTCGTTTGTGCCGCCAACACCTAATCGTGCGAGCGGATATGGGTGGTATAAGTCTTCGCAGAATTAGTAGCTCACCATATTATTAGAGAACCTGGGATCGTCTGGATTTGCAGTGCGATTGATAGCGGAGAATGCACGGATAATATCCACGAACGCATCCTCGGGGGCGACCAAGGCTAAGTCTACTAAGTTATACGCAATAGCTGCCTCAACTGTAGGTTCCGCTGTACGAAGCCTTTGCAACAACATGGAAATTGTGAGCTTTGTCACCTCTTCCTTATTGAATTCCAGAGCAAGTCGTGTCACGATAGATATTGTAGTGATGCCGATAAGACGCTTCTCTTCATCGGAACGACCTCGAAGGCCGGTATCCTCGCTCTGGATGGTAAGCTGATCAGTGGAAGCTGACGAGGGGGGAGTATAGAGCGGATTATGCAAAAGCTGCTGCTGGGAAGAAGACTCGAAAATCTCTTGGCTGGTTGCAGCAATGTAGTTTAAGAGTGAGTACATGTTAGACATGATAGAATCTTCCCCTGGTGCCAGCTTTCCAGTCGAATCAGTTGGCAATTCCCACAGTTTCAAACGGAAGCACTACCTTGACGCATAAGCCAAAGCATTTTGCTGCAGCTGTAAGTGGTGGTGGAGACCGTTTTTCGGTATTGAAAGCAAATTCGAATATCGGGAGAGGAGATGTTACGAAACGACGTAGGTGGTGCACTAGCTCCTTTGCGATTTCTGGGAAGCTCTGGACAAGCACAGTCATTGCTTTGAGAGCTGCTTCCAGAACCAAGTTATCCATTATTGGGGTCTTGTCGCTCAGAAGTAGAACGAGGCATGCATAAAGCTCAGAGTCTAGTTCTCCCAAAGCAACCGAACATACAGACGCCAATTTCTGGAAAGTATGAGATCATCCTCTACGCTTCTTCGTTAGAGACGAGACTCACCAAGCTTTCAGACATGGTTTCCCATGCATACGTATCAATGGGAGGTTCAATATCCATACCTTGTATTTGCACCAAGAGATCCTTGAAGCATTGCAGGGATCCTCTTATAATTTCATTAAGGCCGTCTTTCGTCGTTCCTTCCTCCATAGGTAACTTCTTTGCGGCTCTCTTCATTAGGCTTAACCAGGCCTTGTTGGCAGCAGCAGCTTCCTTCGGCGGACCTCGATACTGGACACTCTCCGCCGAAACAGCGACAAGAGCTTGAGCGAGTATGGTCCATTGTAACTCCATGACACAACACACGATAAAGTACCCGCTCAAGGGTCTCCCGAAGTTGATATAGCGTGTAATGAAGGTATGGCAAAAGAAAAAGGTCTCAGATTCGTGTGGACTTGCATCTGCTTCTTCATGGATATCAAGAAGGAGTCGGTTAATGCATTCAAGAATGGGATCCTGGACCAAGCCGGCAAGAGCGTGAGATAGAAGTTGCCACTGAGCCACCGTCCAAGGGAAGAGCGTTGAGGTAATGGCACGGTATAGGCCATGTACAGAGGGAGTTAGCTGCGTCAGGACCTTGAGCGCTGATGGATCGTACGTTGATTAGCATTTTAACCAAAAACACTCGAGAATACTCACGGCTGGCTGTCGGTAACTTCTGCACTACTTGAGTTATGAATCGTAGGATAGTATCCACTGCGTGGTCCACTCGATTCGGGTGAACACAGCAAACCCGTAAGATAGCAGAGACGGTCGAATAAACAAGTTGATCCGGAAGTGCCCACTCTAGATAAGGAGGGTGAGAATGGAGCAGTTCAGTGGAAGGCATGCTCACCATTCCAGGACAAGGATTGGTCGTAGTCAATTTGTGGCGCATCATCTAAGACACCGATAAGGACCGCAAGCAGTGTATCAATTTCGGCTTGAATATGCTTCTCAGAAAGGTTTACAACCAATTCTCCATATGCAATATTACAATGTGCCCGTGCTTCCGTCTTGTGAGGCAGGTCAGAATCGGAGGTTTCAAATGCAACGGTGGGGAACACACCATGTATATCCTGTCGCTCACGTCAGTTTCACTAGACTTGTCGTTATCTCGTTGAGGAGATAGAGCTTTAGACTGAATGAGCTGCCGAATTCTCAAGGAGTCATCGACAGCGTCTGGCTCGAGGGTAGCCAGGTCGGAGAGGATACATTGCCGAACATTGAGTTCCAGGCTGAAAATGAAAATGAGAATTTGAAAACTCTTCAGCGAGAAAAACAAACCAATCCATGACTAGCACTTCTTTCGACAGGACGGGGAAACTGAACTAGTAATCAGCCTGAGCGGAACAAAGCAGGTATATCTTGGTCGCCAAAAGTGGAAATGATCCCACACTTTAGCTTATAATCATCCATACGGCTTTTCGGCCATAAAAAAGTCGAGGCGCTATAGCCAAGTGGTTACGGCGACAGATTCGAATGGCACGCGATATCTGTTACTCTTTGAGTGCGCAGGTTCGAATCCTGCTGGCGTCGTTTTCTTTTCCTCTTCCTTGTAATATGTCCGCGTCGCTGAGATACGTCCCGAGTCCATTCGATGTCAATACGTTGCCCACCAGTTCTAAATATGCATATATCGGAATCTTCTGGAACAGTGATAAGACGTGTATAAACCATCAGAAGAGCTCAGCTTGAATCGAACCAATACTCCACAAATCGCCGCTCGAAGCACTCATGACCGCAGACAGTACCATCGCATTCTGGGGGGTCTTGAATGACAAAGTCCTTCGCTTTCGTCTCGACGGTTCCCTTGCGTGCCTCTTCCTCTCCGAGGACGGACTTCAACACCCCGCGCTGGTTCTTTTATGCTTTCTTTTGCCCATCGTCATGCTTACATGCCTGAGATTTCTGCGGCCTCGGAATGTGAAGAGAGACCACATTCATACTAGGGCTGCTCTCCAAGCTCTCGTCGCCGTTGTGGTGCCAACTTGTTCACTTTGGCCGACTCGTTACATCGAACTCGCGGGCGTTATTCGTTCGAGCATCAACATACCCCTCGAGGTGATCATCCGAGATATGATTAACGGCGTCATAGAGTTTCGTAACCCAAGCGACGACCTGGCGGATCTCGTAGGCTCAGGCGCAATCGTAAATGGGCATACCATACGCATCAATATCGGGTGGAAGTGGTGGATCAAATGTCTCGAGTGGTGGATGCTTCCCAAGGTTCGTGCCATCCATTGTCTACGAGACATCTGAGTTACACAGCAGGCACCGACCGAGCAGTCCAAGTTAAGTAAGTATATGCGGTAGTTCAGTCGAACCGAGTGTGCATCTACTACATCCTAGATTATTCACCATTACGTTGGCCACGACATTCGTTAGGGTTATCTGGTTGGTCACACTGCAACATTCCCGCTGCCAATCATCTGGCCATATCCCCGAGCCCGTTTGCTCTAGCTCCGTCGACCCCATGCACCCTGTTCTGTCTCGATTGTCTTCCTTGCAGCAGAATTCCGACCCTCGATGCTAGTTCCAAGGTCACATTGGAGTTTACAACCTTTTCTGCCACTCTTTACATGTTAAGTACGGCACAAATTATCTCCGCTATTCCTTTCATGATTTCCGAACGCCCGCGTCGCTGGCCAAGGCCCATCGTCTCCGTCCTCAATCAACTCACAACATCACATGGCCCGGATATCATCATCGACTCGATTTCGAACGTCTCAGTTGACTATGAACGTGCGCTTCGTCACATGTACAAGTCGATTTCTGGGGAGCAAAGGATTCGTGAGGCGTGGGTGACGTTTCTGGGTGATAAAGCATGGCGTCGGGAAATGTTCCTGGTAGCCCTCGAGGCAGCACTTGTGCGTCGAGGGTGGCTTGAAAGATGGGCTGTTCAGGTTACTGTCAAGTGACCGACCGTTCTCCCTTTTGTCGTTTGTATCAACGCTCCCCAACGTTGCTTTCTTTGTCGCAGCTGCCACCTCCCCTGCTAAACTAGCACCTGGGTTTAACTTTGTCATTGACTTTGTATTATACTAGAAGTGAAACCCGCTAAAGAACATTACTTGTATGAGCAGCTGCTGGCCTGACAGTCTCACAGCCAGGATCCGTCCAGCTCCTTGGGTAGACTCCCTCGAAACAACCATGGCGGAGCATCCTTGTCATCATGTAGAATCGCGTTGCTCATTATGGTCTCATACTTATTCCGAAAGTGAATGTGAAATAGCATATAGCCTTATACACATCTGGATATTGCTGTATAGTCATGGGATAAATGTCTTGTTCTACAAACAACGTAACAATTCTATTTTAATGGTAGAGTCATGTATTCTAATGCAAGGGTGCTCAGAGATTGGGCTCCCATCTTCAACCTTCAGGTGTCTATTCTCTATCCAATATGAATTATCATTCTTTCACAAGGTTTTAGCTCAGTTGCTCTCCTTGAGCTTTCTCATGCCATTTGTAATTATGGAAGTTGACAGAGAAGTGGTAGAATGATTGGACATTTTCCCCAACACCACTGAAATGCCAAGAATTTACTACCAAAGGCCCATCATTCTGACATACTACAGAATCAACAGACATGGGGACAACATGTCACACATTCAATTTTGGGATTTGTGGTGCATTGACACCTTTCAGATTTGCTCTTCACATCCTCCACAGATTGTACCGGGCACAGTATGGTGCCATCAGAATTGCTGCAAGGTTCAATGTGTTTTGTTTCTTTCAGACAGTGTATTTTCATGCTAAATAGATCACTAATTCCAGCACTGTGTCAGTTTGGGGTCAGGTGTACCAAAAAGGTATGTTTGGGCAGCACTGGGGTTGTATATAATGTCAGGCAAAGTTATATAAACAATAATTGTGCTCATTGTAGCTGTTGTATGCTATACAAAGAGCCTGCAAAGGTCTGTAGAAAATTTAGGGAACCAGTGATGGTTAAGGTCCCGGAATTACATAGCTCAATAAGTCGAGCAAAGCATTGATCTGGGTAAGTCACAGCATATTTATAAATTAGCTCATGCCGTCCTTCATCCCATATAAAGTTTCGAGACTTAGATCACATCTTGCAAGTCCGATATTGAGAGCGGTTGCCTCCCATGCGTTCGTTGGCGGGGTGTTGTGACCAATGGTCTGATCCACATCCGTACGTGACCGCACTTTGTTGCTGTCAGCAATGCGCGAGGGAGGAATGTCAAGCAACCCAGCATGTCTGCCTCAATGTGTTTGACCTGAGTGAAGTACACGTTTACTGAGCCAAGTGAAGGAGAAGCAATAACTGATATAGCATACCAGAACTGGCTGGACTGCAGATACCTCGTTTCTGGATGGTGCAGGATGATATCTAGGTGTCGAGAGTTGAGTGGTCGAACCGGCCCCACGACGGTACGCGGCAGCCAGTGAGACACTAGACGCCATCGAAACACGCGGGTGATGGCCGTGTTGGAGTTTTGGTCTGTGCAACGCACCACTGGAAAAGTCCCACTGTGACGGCGAGTGGGAATCAGAATTTAATCGATATGAGCATATGCAAACCAGTATCAGTTTGTTGTCCTCTCCAACGCTGCCAAATCGATATGTCCTTCCGTCACATTTCGATGCATCAAATGCTACAGCGGACACAAAGGATGAATGTCCTTGACACCTAGCGACCACGCGCTGCTCCCACGGTGAAAATATCGTCAGTAGGTCGTCTTGTCCACCTGTCTGGGAGACAATCGCCAGATAAGAGGAGTGATTGTGAGACGAAGAAGTATCGTACCAGAATGAGCCGACCGTCGGGTGACCACACGACCGAGGTCAATGCGCCGAAGTATGACGCGTAACAATCAACAAGTCTAAGGCGTCGTCAAGGGAAAAGTGCCACAAGCCTGAACGGCTCACTGCTCAGCAAATGCATCGATCACTCTTAGGCAACCGTCTTCTGATATGGCGGCCACGTGCTTAACATCGGGAGAGAACACGAAATCTAGATATCGAAGGTTCAACGTGGCGACAAGTTAATGGATGAAGCACGCACCCACAATAGCATGTTTACTCAGCCTCCAATGACTCACGGGGTTTTTCGCGACCCCCTTATCTGCTTTAATGCCTCCAATCGCGTTGGCTTCAGGGTGCCATGGGGGCACAGCGACATACATGGTCGTTGATGGATCCCACCCCGCCACTGGTTGTGGCTGGTTTTGAGACGAATGTGAATTACAATGCAGGAAAGACGGAGTTGACGTTTGGGTGGTGGGGACGGTAACGTTGAATACCCCGTCATCTCGTTCCTTGTCATAGACAATTATTGTGCCATCTGCATGGGAAACGAGGAAGAGGGTGGACGATGCGGGGACCCATCGTACTGCAGTACAGGGTGAGGTTGAAATGGAACCCTCAAAACCAACTTGAGCGACGAATTGTGGAGTCCAGCCGGTAATCACACCTGTTTATTAAGACGACCGTATCGATTCGCTATGGGATCTATGAGAGAACGCCATAAGTGGACACCTTTGTGGAATGTCAATCCATGACACACCGAACCAGACGAGATCGCCAGTATTGAACCCAATTACAACGTCAAGTCTCTCGGGCGAAGCAGTAAGGGTGTTCACGTCATGACAGGTCGGAAAGGCGGAAAAACTGATTCTTGTAAGTGGTTCCTGTCGTTTGATGAGCGAGGGTATTGGCCAAGTTTATAGCACGTGTGCACACCTTGGCTTTGGTACCGACTTCATACCAGAGAAAGGCCTTACCAGCGTTGTAGAACATGAACATCGCTTCGCCCTGTTTGCTAGCAAGAATCTTATTCAACCCCTCAACGCTCTGCATGCGTGTTATGAAAGTAGATGAGGTGGTACGCATGTTATGCTTAGGTTTGGAAGTACTGGATTTCTTCTTTCCTGAGGCAGATGGATGGGCAAAGAGTATGCGGTGAGGTTCTTGGGACACGATTTGATCTTGGATTGCGTTCGTTTGGGGCGATGTTACATCAGGTGAAGTGAGGGTGTCGTCCGGAGTGTCGCTAGACGACAGACTACGATTTTCTGGCAGTTGTTTTTCTTTGTCCCTGTCCTTCTCTCTCTCCCGTTCCTTGTCTCTGCGCGAATCCTTGTTAAGGTTCGCACCGAGCAACTGCGCCAAACCTGGCGAGCTCGCGTGTCTCGAGTGGTTGAAGTGGACGACGACGGTGGAAATTCGTGTAGGATATAGCTGAGCAGTGCTGGATGGCGTCGGTATGCCAGGGGGCTTGTGCTCTTCTGTGACGGAGTACACGCCTTCTGGAGCCACGAATGCGCTGTCGTTCTCCATCGCTGCGCGTTGCCGCTAGAATCTGACCGCGAGGACGTCGCTTTACGGTGATGTGGGGCCTGTTTGTAGCGCGGCCGCGTGACGTCCTGCAAGCCGCACTAGCGATGACACGGCGGGCTCGGACAGGAACGGTAGTGGCGGGGTGTAATATGATCAGGCGCATGGGGACTCGGATCTTGTGAATGGTACGCGACATCTCAAGGAAAGCTGCTCGTGCTTGTCAGTTGGCCATGTTCATCAACAATCCCTCTCTTCTTCGTCCTCTTACTCGTCTATCTGCATTCGTACGTCGTCGGTGCACCTTGCTTAACACCGACTGACATTGGATAGACGCAGCGCGCCCTCCGATGGTACACAACCACCACTGTTGAGCCGCCAGCAGCAGGTGGTCATCTCACCTCTGTAGCGTCTTCGCAGCTTCTCCGCCTCACTCGAGAGACTGCCCTCCGTACACCGGGTCTGACGTGGACTGACGAGGATGATACTGGCCCTGTGCGATCTATTGTGGGGGGTCACGAAACAAGGAAAATGAATATGTATCAAGCCGTAAGGGATGCGCTCAGGTACGATGGGAGGATTTGACTGCCTGCAGTATTGACAAGCTAGCAGTATTGCACTTGCAAAAGACGATACCGCCGTCATTTTCGGAGAGGACGTTGCGTTTGGGGGTGTTTTCCGCTGCACTATGGTAATGTTCATGCCTTCCTTGCCGGTTTTTCAGTTCTCATCTATCCCCTGTAGGGCCTTGCAGAAGAATTCGGTAGGGCTGTTGCTGCATCACTTGCCCATGATGACCGACCGCAGTACATACATGCATGAATAGGTCGTGAACGCGTTTTCAACACCCCTTTAACGGAACAAGGGATCGCTGGTTTTGGTATTGGAATTGCATCTATGGGACACACAGCCGTCGCAGAGATACAATTCGCAGACTACATCTTCCCTGCCTTTGACCAGGTACATTCTGACATATGCACGTCATTTTCGGTCATCAACACCAGTTCAGATCGTGAATGAAGCTGCAAAGTACAGGTACCGCGCGGGTGGACAGTTTTCGATTGGTGGATTGACAATCCGTATGCCGACGATGGCCGTAGGCCACGGAGGTCTATATCATTCGCAAAGCCCTGAGGGCTTTTTCGTTGGTGCTTCGGGACTCAAGGTTGACTGTCATTTTTTGCTTACTTATATGATCTCGGACCTGACATGAGTTACATCTTAATCGCAGATTGTCATCCCTAGGTCGCCAATTCAATGCAAGGGGTTGCTTTTGGCATCGATTCGCGATCCCAATCCTGTGCTCTTCATGGAACCCAAAGTCTTGTATCGATCTGCAGGTAATTCTGCACGATCTAGCGATTCATAAGTCTGCCATACTCACATCGTGGCTACCAGTCGAGCAAGTTCCGATCGATGATTTTGCACTCCCTCTCTCTCGTGCCGAGATTCTTATACCAGGATCTGACCTAACCCTACTCTCCTGGGGTACACCGGTCTATCACTGCGAATCTGCCCTTAATATCCTGTGTTCTCCCCCAACGTCCTTAGAACCTCTTATCCCTGGCTCACTACGGGGTGCGAAGGTAGAGCTCATAGATCTGCGCACCATACTACCCTGGGACGTGGACACTGTCGTGGAAAGCGTAAAAAAAACTCGAAGATTGGTTATTGTTCATGAGGCAGGGTACACTGGTGGTGTTGGTGGTGAAATTGCGGCGGAAGTACAGAAGCGTGCGTTTTTGCGGCTAGAAGCTCCCGTGAAACGAGTCGCTGGTTGGGAGTAAGCTTTTTTTTCACTTTTTGTTGCCAATACTCTAACGTTCGTGGCAACAGTGTCCCTGCGGCGCTCCAGTATGAAAAGTTCAACATGCCGGACGCAATCAGGATTTTAGACGGTATCATCGAGACTCTCGCTTTTTGAGTACCAACCTATAGGCCCATGCCTATACTAAGTCATTCGCAGCTGGCGCTCCCGAGGGATGGAAGAAGGATCAATATACATACCTTGGGTTACGGTGGTAATCCATGACAAGCCATTGGGAAAGAAACCCGATGGCAAGTGATGACTACTATATGGTGCGAAAGTAATAACCAAAGACGGTGGGACCGTCGAACCCCTCGTACCTATGTATCCGGTGCCTCCTCCCCGAATTCCTCCGTTATTCCCTCTTCTCCCTCATCTGAGTCTTGCTCTTCATCCATATCCTCAATGCCAGCATCCAAGTCTAGTCCAGAATCCTCGTTCCCTTCGTGGGGTGGTGTTGTACCTTCATCTGTGCGACCACTGGATGAACCCTCCGAGTCCTCGTCTGCCTACACGATTCGGTTGAGTACTATTGGAATGAGCTTAGAGAGATATGCGCACATACATCGTTCTTTTCTTCCAGCTGTGTGGTGTGTCTCCCTATCGGAATATACCATACGAAGCCACGGTTCCGGACGTGGAGATTCTGATATCGCGTACTATGAGCAACGCAGCAGATGTCGTAGACGGGCACGTACGCAGTCCTCCAGGTCGTTCTCTTCATCAGATAAGTCGTCTGCCTCACGTTGTAGATCTCTTATATGGTTTATGCGCCCCTGGTATCTGTCGGTTTTTGGCAGAGGAGTTGGACCGATGTGAGGCGGCTTGGGAAGAACAAGCGGGAGGACGGGAGGACGGGGTATGAGCGTCGGCGAAGCGATTGACATGAGCGCTGACTCAGAGTCAGGGTATACTAAATATTACTGGGAGTGTCCACTGAGTACTAGTGGTCTCCAACAAGTTGGAAGCCGTGGCCAAGCGGCGGAAAACACTGAGAAGACGAGAGAGCCGGACCACACTCTGTTGGGGGGACGATAGTATAGGTACAAGAGACACTGCATGACTAGTGACAGCGAGGTGCATCGTATGTGTGACAGGTAAGCTACTACTCCGACGCCGGGACGCGACTTGCTGGCAACTTCAAGTAGCTTGAAGTTGGATTCATTCAATATGGATCGATCTACAATATATTCACTCCTCCGAATCTCACTCGGGATTGGCGCGAATCAGCATGGTAAACAGCCTAAGTCAGGGCGCCATGAGACTATAGTCAGACTTTTGCGAAGCGTGAATCAAGGTACTAGGCTACGCTAAGTGGTGAAAGACACAATCAAGTAAAAACAACCAAAGAGCATCATGGCGCTTGAAATCGTGGTGCACTACGCTCACCAGCCAACGAGTCGCCTGCACCTTATCGAGTAGTATTCTCTGGGGGGACTCAGGGGGGTAAAAGGACGCCCACTCGGCCCATATTGAGAACGCCTCGTCCTACAAAGCGTAATTGATGGGTTTATTATACTCGGCCGCAGTTATCTCGCACCTTCCACGTGAGAAATGATTCTCTTTCAATGATGGTCGTCTGTATCACCTCCTTACCGGGAAATACTCCCCAAGTCACCGCGTTTCTTCCATCTTCAGGGATATTAGTCTTACATTCCCCCTGATGTACGTTATAATCAAGCCGTTAATTCTGAGAGGCCCAACTTACCTGAGAGTTTGCCGCAAAAAAATGTATCCAACCGTTCCCTTCCCTTTCAATTTTTTTCTGAATCTGGTGCACCACGTTCTCTTCCGCAAAAAATTCAACAAACCCTTTCTGAAAGACGTAGCCGTCCCTTGGACCCCAGCCAAAAACAACATCAGTAGAGCTGGCGTTGTCGATTGCAGGTTGAGAGCAAACAGTCCACAGCCCTTGGCTGGTGAGCTGCTTCAGGTATTCAAGAATTGTTTCGGATTCAGGAGAGAGCGGTGAAGTAGAGAACGGTGTAGAGGAGATGTTAGAATCGAGGTAATCCAGAAAAAGCTTGGTCAAATCCTCCGTGATGGTAGGGTTTCCCCAGTGGGATTGCACCGCATGGGCCTAGGGAAAAATTAAGATAGGATCGGTAGACTGCAAGGATCATACGTTAATCCCTGGACTACCCCACTGGTCTTGCGCACCGAACGCGGGACTCTTGGAATCACCAAACCGACCATTTGGGAACTCATCCCAAGTTGCCGCGTTGTTAAGTTCTCCGCGTCCAGGGGGCTCTGCCTCAAGCATCGGTTTGCTTGTTAATGCGTTCGCGGCAGTCATGGTCGCAAAGTTCGGCGTAACTACCAAGTCGGAACGAGGGAGTGAAGGACGGATCAATGGCAGAGGAGAATCCTTATCTCGGGGTTCGTAATCAAGGAATAATTCCGGGAGAGTAAAATGGCCCTACGGCAATGAGTTTGTTCTTGATGATCAGACTACCACCAGCCCACCCAAGGTTCTCAAGGACGAGTTGGACACTCTTTTCGAGATTGAGGGTACAGAAATGGACACCAGCAATGAGACCAGATCCGGTGATCTTTTGTATAATGTCAACGGCAAGGCAAACACCATAGTTCTTGACAAGTTGGTCGTCGTGCTATCATGGTCCATGAACAGAATTCCAAGGGGTTTGATCGAAAGGCCTACCCGGATAGCCTCTAAGTCGGCCATGATATTGGCTGGAACCAACGCACCACACAGTTTGATGACTCTGAGGAAGGAAGCGTACGTCTGTATGGGCATGACGCCGGGTATGATGGGTAACGTTATGCCTAAACGCTCTTAGGGAAAGGTTCTTCATTTCCAGGAAGACTACCAACCCTTGCTCCGCACTTTCTCGGCCCACGCAATGAATCGATCAGCGTCATAAAACAGTTGCGTTACAATGAATTCCGCGCCTGCGTCCACTTTCTGTTTTAGGATGTCGATGGCATCGTCTTCGTTTGTATCATTCTCTGGGTGTCCTTCAGGGTAAGCTATAAAAAGGTAGATTAGCATGATGTCTGCACTCGCGCCAACATTAGATCATGCTCATTACCCGCGACGCCTATGCAAAAGTGAGACGAGTATTCCTCCGAAGAGTGTATGTATTTGACGAGATCCAGCCCACATGTGAATCGTGAATCAATTGGCGTCCAATCCTCCTGTCCGCGCAGAGGATCTGAGTGAGAAGGATAGATTCATCGATCCCTTGGTCAAGATAGCGGCGACTGACCGCCACGGAGAGCTAGAATGTTTTGTATACCGCGTGCCTTTGCTTCCTGGGTATTTCGTTAGGTAGGCGAGGGGGCAGACGACTGACGCACGCGTAGAGCATCATCGACCATTCCGGGAAGCATGTTTGTGCACGTCAGATGCATGATAGTGTCTATGCCATACTCGGACTGCGTTAATCCTGCCAGATCGAGACTTGTATCCCTGGTGGAGCCACCGGCACCCCATGTTACACTGATTGCGATGGGATGAAGGACGGAGAGACGTGATATACGAGAGATGAGATTGTCGAATCCCTGTCTGGGGTTTAAAAAGCAAAAAGGACGAGCTTTTACATGCAGCCAACCTACTCTGTGCGAGGAGGGAAGAATTCAAACGTATAAAACGGCTGGGTAGAGCCGTGTGCAGCGATCTTGTCTGACAGTTTCATTGAACGATATGATGTGTTACGTAAACATGCCAGTGGGGATGCTTCCAAACAAGGGCAAACTCGACTCGCTCATATCGACATGGACACTACGCCGACGCCAGCAACAACGGACTTCTCCTCGACACCCCCAAAACGCACCAAGATCGTGCTGCTCGGTGATCAGAGTGTCGGAAAGACCAGCCTGATCACAAGGTCAGCCCCGCTCACCGAGACTCCAACCCTGCTCATCCAGCATACGTACAGATTTATGTACGATACGTTCGACAACACCTACCAGGCTACGATCGGCATCGACTTCTTGAGCAAAACCATGTACCTCGAGGACAGAACCGTCCGGTTGCAACTGTGGGACACTGCTGGACAGGTGAGCGCAGATTCGGTACCTTGAACTTCCTCTCTTGTGGAATGGCTCACACACGCTAGGAACGATTCCGGTCGCTAATACCTTCCTATATCCGTGATTCCTCGGTGGCAATAGTTGTGTACGACATTACCAGTAAGTACCTTGTACTACAGCTCAACTTTCATCACTTATCTTCACGGGTGCAGACCGGCAATCTTATCTGTCAACTTCAAAATGGATCGACGACGTACGGTCAGAACGCGGAAATGATGTCATCATCGTCCTAGTTGGTAACAAGGCTGACCTTTCAGAGAAGCGGTCCGTCTTTACATACCGCCTGTGCGCTACGTAACGCGCATCTCACCCTCGCTTCATTCTAGTCAAGTTACGGTCGAGGAAGCAACTCAGAAGGCAGCGCAAATGAACATCATGTTTATGGAGACCTCGGCGAAAGTTGGTCATAATGTCAAGTCGTTATTCAAGAAAATAGCCATGTCGCTGCCTGGGATGGACAGCACTGTGCAAGCAGACGCGCAGAACGCCAGTATGTGTTCCACTTCGAGATATGCTGATTAAACTGATTTGAGGCATGCCAGAAATCGACGTGACGACTGCTCAGACACCTACTGTCCCGGAAGCCTCTCAGTGCAACTGCTGACGTGTCCTTTCCACTTCGTCTAGCCTCGCCTTCCTCTTGTGGCATTATATACCGGGATTTCTGTTTCAGAATTATCAATCGTTTGCTACAATCCATCGACCGGGTCTTCAAATGCTACCGTTTGCCCGAATCTGTCTGCTAACCACGGTTCATAGTATTACCGGCGCCTCTGGGGTGGGTGTCTTTGTACCGGGCCCACTGTTCATCCCTGTGGCGTTTCTCTTCTGCTTTCAGCTCCCCCAGCATTGTCCCATCCACTTCCGAGTCAATGGTGAGCTGTTCAGATGGTGTAGGCTGGGCTTCAGGCTGCGGCCTATTCAGGAGGGTTAGCCAGGCATATGTTCCCGGAGTATAGCTTACCCTGTGCTGGGGAGGATACCTCCACGCTGTCGTTCTATTTCCAAGTACTCTTCGACGGTCATGGTCGGTAGGCGGTGGCCTGGTCCAAAAACCTGTGCACGCAGGCGAGTATGGTCTGATTCCTCTGTAGGCAAAATGACAAAGGACTGCAATGGCTGCAGCGGTGATCAGGAGTGTTTGCAACCATACGTATCAGCCCCCACCTTTCCATGGGGATCTAATAAAGGCCCTCTCTTGGAAATTTCGGGGGCTGCATCAATTTTCCACGTGTCCTCTTCGTCGTTTGTCTTGTGTCGTCGCACGTCTGTCGGCTGTTTCGGTATTGAGGACGAGGTCGGAGCATTGCGCAGTAACTGCATCTCTTGGTCCACACTTTCAAGTTGTGCACAAGCTTGGGCACAGAAGAGTCTGAGAAGGAGCAGTGTAGCTTCTCTGAGGATATTCTCAGCTTCAACATCGTCGGCGTCGTCTTCCGCGGGGAGAAGCAACGATGCCACGAGGTCGAAGTCGCTCGTTGAGTGGCCCTCGGGAGCTGGCAGTCGCCGACGTCTCCTGATCGCTTCTATACGAGCTCGGATACCCTTCTCCGCCTTGTACTGTCTGATTTTGACCTCTCTGCGCTTTGCAGCATCATTGATAGAGGACGGCTGCTGACCATATAGAACACGCTCGGTCTCCGGCACGATGTCGTAGGTTTCAAGGGTAGAGATATACGTGCTCAAGTAATGCTAGTAGTGGATTGGCAACGTCCCTGTGATCCGGCATTTCTTGGACCCACCTGAACGTGCGCCAAGTTGCCCATGCGATCATCCCTATCAGTGGTTCTGACGCGATTCTGCACCTCCGCATGGATGAATGGGAGAGTTAGGTACGCAAGATCTGGTGTGGAGATATCGTCGAGTACTTCATTGCAACTAAACAGTGATAGACTGGCGACTCGGGAGGTAAGCTGGACAAGATCAGACTGTGTGTCCTGTATGAGTTCCTGTGGACGGTCGTATCAGCCAGATGCAAGCGCGGTTGGGTTCAACGCATGCCTGGGTCCCGTCGTCGATGGTGGGTAAATTGGAAGCTCTAGCGGCCTTGTCCAAGGCTCTCACGTACAGGGCAGAAAGTGACATGATGTGTTGCGGCGAGCCCGCGTGCCACCAAATCGGAAGAGCGGAGGGTCAACTCGACTCAGGCTGTGCCATGAACAGTCCCCCAAGCTCGCGCTCACACGACTGTTTCTCGCACAAGCGGAACCTCAGGGAACTCCTCCATTCCAAGGATGACGATTCAGGATACATCGAAGGCAAGGTCTTCATGATATGGCCTCCCCGAAACAAGTTGCACCGCGTTAACCTTGAAGTCGTGGAAGACTCTGCTCTCTACCGCTTCGAAGTGGAAGTTCCTCACAAAGATGGGATCGCATTTCGACCACATGAACGCATCTCTCTTGTTCTGAAAGGGATGAAAGTTGTCCAGCGCAAGGAATCCAGCGCCCCACACTACTTCCCGATCGTCATCCGGTTTCCTGATGGTGTGATCTACAAGTATCTGAATGGCACCAATGCAGGCAAAGTCGTCAACACATTGGAGGGTGGGTGTTTTCTACGGCAAGACTAACTGTAAACTGACGTGTCTTGGAGCGCATAGGAAACACAGACGAATGGTACAACCCTGGCATAGTTCACACCGTCTCAAATGCGGTCACAATTGACGCGTCCAAGATCTATCATGACCCTGCCCCGACAGCAACCTACGTAGCTATGCCGACTCTGCCACGAGGAGAACTCGCCAGCTGTCCAGATGAAGGCGTTAATATTGTTCAACTATCTTCACTGTCTGTTGCACTCGCAGGTGACGCGGCTACTGTTCAGTATACGCGACCGGTCCAGCAGTCCAACACCGGAAAGCCCAGTCGCTCTTTAAAAGCGAGAGCGCGAAAGAGGCGAAAATTGAACAAGGAAAAGGAGTCAACAACCAATCAACCAGAAAATGACACAAACATGCCATGTCAAGTCAATGTCCCTGAATCTTTCCACGAGCAACCTCAAAGCTCAATTCAAGGTTCCTTGATGAACGCATATGACAGTCATCCGAAGCTCCCTCAGGTTAGCCCTCGCATCAATGAAGGAGTTTCCGTCCCAAAAGTCAGTGAGACGGCCATCCCCGAAACTGCCAGTGTCCCCGCCCTCCAGATGAAGGCAGGTATTCATACACAGAGAGTGCGTCACTCGATGGCCACATTGATGGGTGTTAATGTCGCGTTCTCAATGTCAGGGTGATGTTTTTACTGCTCTCAGCGACCTCCAAAAGGGCCATTCCTTGGTCAATGTTATCGGAGTCGTGGCGTCTGCCAACTCAGAAAGAAAGACGAGGACCAATGGTCAGTCAAGTACGTTTCACGTAACTGGCAAGAGTCAAACTATTTCTTCCAGAATGGTGTCGCTCGTTTGCTCTCGTCGATTCGTCCACAATAGATTCATCGCGACAGACTATCACAATGAACTGTTTTCAGAAGAAATATTCGGAATGGCTGCCACAAGTACAGAAAGATGATATTGTCATTCTGCGTAAGCTCAAGGTCCGACAATAACGATGCCATCTAAGCGGTTTACACTGATTTCAGTGACCTTACACCATAGGTCGTCGAGTTCAATGGCGCCGTAGCAGCTACGGGCTTCGGTGACAGGTTGCGTTGGGCCGTTTACGATCCACTCAAGCACTCGATCCGACCTCCTAACAAGGGTAGTGCCCCTGAGAAGGAGAAAACCGACGAAGGGATGGGCTATGAATTCTCTCCATATTGGGAGCCACTCCAAGATAGCATTGAACTTGAATATTGTCGGAAAATTGGAGAGTGGTGGAAGGCCGTGCACAAACCAGAAGGACTGAACATATCTATAGTACAGTGCACAGGAGCTCGAAGACAGCATCTTCTGATTTCTCATGCCTCACCAGATCTCCCTCCTAACGGCTTTTTCGATTGTACTGTCGAGGTGAGCAGACAATATCCTGATTGAGCTGATTCTTAGTGTTTCGCTGGCAGGTACTACAAAGGTTCAACAACCATGGCGGTGCAGCCACCGTTTATGTTACAGACTACACGGCTAATTCCTTGGTTCACCCTGTGCAAGCTGATTGGTGTCCGCCTGAGTTGTCTGATCGCGTTTTGCAAATAAGTATGTGGGATGGTGCGAGGGACATTGCACAGATGATGAATCCCGGTGAATACTGGTACTTGAACAACGCTCGGGCAAGGTGGAATCCTGGCCATTACATGGAGGGCACAATGCAGCTCGCAGAAAAGGTCACTCAATTGGATGAGGCGAATCTTGAAGTACAGCCTCACCTTAGAGCTCTTCTAGCGTCAGTACCTTGCAGCATGACTGGAACAAACTGACACCCTCTCCAGGAGGAAGCACGAGCTCGAGTTGAACAAATCCGATTTTACTTCTGGATCGACATCATTGCATATCTTCCCAGAAATGTTTCTTCAAGATATTGAGGGGAGCACGAGCTTCCTCACTTGCATTGTTGAGGTAATCTGTTCTCTCCAACACTCGTCTGCAGGCTTACCACGTGCCTTGTAGCTCCTCCACAATGACCTTAACTCACGAGATGGTCATTTCATACACGTCACCGATTATACATATAATCCAGACCTGCCAGCCGCTCCCTCAACAGCCGATTGGGCGCGCAATCTTGAACACCGCGTGTTGAAAATAAAGCTGGACGATGCGCAAGCCAAGATTTCATTGGCACATAGGCCCGGTTCTATGTTCATTATCCGCAACCTGCGCATCAAACGCTCGAATGCATCTGATGAAATGCAAGGGTGCTTGGGCGGGGAGAATACACTTATCCTCCCCGTGTTTGATTCGTCAAGCCACCAGGCTCAGACATTGCAGAGGTTGGTACATTCTCCGTGATCCTTGGCCTCTGCTCAGTTATATGTATAGGAACAGAGAGAAGTGGAAAAGAGAAAATATGCTGGATAGCCTGACCACGTTGTCGGATGCGTCATGTAGAGAGGCTCATGGACCGCTCAAACAATCGCCAACTCTTTCGAACAACACTACCTTGATCCAAGAAGTACTCGCGAGCCCTGCTCCGGACGTGTTTAGAGTATTGGCCCGCGCCGTGGATTTCTTTCCTTTTTCTCTCGAGGACGCATGTGCTGTGCGATGCACGAAGTGTGACTCAAGGTGACCATCTCGTGTTAACGGATGCCCTGATGCTCATCCCACTCCTAGTCCTCCGTATTCCTTCATACGGTGCCCCCGTTGTGATGATATGATGGACACACATTGCAGATGGTTTTACCGCCTGTATATTCTACTTCAGGATGAGGAAGGCGGCGAGCTCATTGTGTCTCTATCGGGGAAGGAGGTATGTGTCCTTCACTGAGTGAAAATAATGATGATGATAAACGTTGTTTGCGTATCAGTGTACGTTGCTGCAAGACGTCTATCCAGTTGACTTTCGTTGTGATCGGCTGGCATTCCGTAGGTTCCTAGGAAAACTCGATCCCATTTTGGGTAACTTGAGAGACGTCCATGTGGCTTGGTCGAAAAACGAACATAAAGTCATCGAGTCGCCGAGGATGATATTTACCATTGAAAGTTGGAATGTTGGCGACGAGAGAGGGTATGGTCTCCTCGATTACATCATTACACAGGGTACCGGGATTTGATTTTTTTGTGCGAGCTTGTAATTAGCATAGTTTGATCCGTAATGTAAGTACTGGACGTAGTTGACAGGCGATAATCAAATCAGCGCACATGAGTACCGTTTATTTTGTCTTCGTCTTGCTAGGAGCAAGTCGCTGGTTTGGTTGCGTTCGGTTTGGACAACTTGCAGTTTGGCACGGAAACACAGCACTGTGCCTTGGCTCGTTCTTCGGTCACTTGTATACGTAGTTCTAATACATATCTCTTCTCTGCAGATATTATCAGTAATGATGCGCTGGCTTTGCATCTCGAAGCGTGTCGCTTGTGGAGGTATTTTATTCAAAGTATGATCGTGGACTTACGTGATGGGCTTGAGGAACTCATCCAGTGCGGGGACATATTCCTAGAATTCGTGAAGGCAGGGGAGGGGTCAACTTTGAAGAGTTTCAGATTACCCTGAGTCAAATCTGAAACTCTCCAAAGTTGATCCCCGAGGGCTGAGTTTTGTGGTGAACCAGCTTCACTTGCGAGTAGGCTCGAGTCATCAAATCCCTTGCTCCTAGTAACGATGCCGAGCAGGCGGGACTTGATGTATCCGATGAAACTACATCCATATTGCTGTCCTCTCTTGAGCACTGTTCCGAGGTCATCTTTCTGTGCTGAGCATCTAGATGTAGACGTTTCGCGGATTATTCCTGATCACCTTGTTCGGAGAGGAGGAATCCCGCGCCTCTTTGCGTGCACGCTCGAGTCTTGGGCTCCTGGTCGCTGAACCTGAGACGTGCTGATGCAAGCCCACGTGCCTGAAAGCGGGCTGCGTGACACTGTGACGTCTCGTGACAGACGCGTTCTGACAAGACGCGACAACTTCAAGCTTGAACATGTCTCTGCCAGTCGTCAAGATAGACGTCAACTACGATGACGAGTTGGGTGCGTATGTCACTGCTAGCTACAACAGTTTGCTTACCGACCGCAGATAAAATACGCAACTTCCTGTCAACCTATGTCAACCATCAAAAAGACTTGGATCAAGATTTTGCCAACATTGCACTAAACGACGACGAGGACGATGATGATTCTCAAGCAAGGGGGCTCAAGTATATGCAGCAGCTGGTATGTCGTTCCTGGTTGAGGATCTCGTTCCATTTTGATGCCCGGCATTCAAGCAACGGATAGCAAACCGCGAGCGGCAGATCCTCACCATTGACCTTGAAGATATTCATCAGGTGAGACTTTTCTCCCGTTATCGGCTAGTAACCTGATTTTTTTCCCACTGGAGCACGAGAAAACAGTTTCTGGACTTGTGGCCCGTATCCAAAGTAACACCAGGCGCTACGTCCAGTTATTTTGCGACGCTGTTGACAAACTTCTTCCAACTCCAACCAAGGACATAAGCGAACATGATGAAGTCATCGATGTTATCCTCCACCAACGACGCGAACGGAACGAGCAAACTGAGGGAGTTCAGGATGGCTTCCCTGACCATCTTTTGCGGCGGTAGTGCGTGTCGTCGCTGTCGTATTGCGTGCATTGTACTAATCATCGCTCTAGTAATCTCTACTTTCAGCCTCTAAGATCGGACATTGCGCTGGCAGTTCGTGATGTTAAGGGTGCTTACTTGGGGCGGCTGATCACTGTTCGTGGAATCGTCACGCGTGTCTCAGAAGTGAAACCTCTCCTCCTCGTGAATGCCTACACGTGTGATGTGTGTGGGTCGGAAACGTTTCAACAAATCTCGAGCAAGACGTTCTCCCCAATAACCGATTGTCAGAACGAGAATGAATGCAAAAAGAACGGTGTCCGTGGGTCTCTACACATGCAGACGCGTGCTTGTCGTTTCTGTCCGTTCCAGGAGGTCAAAATCCAGGAAATGGTTTACTCCTACTTTCTGTTCTTTTACTTTTTTTCTCAAGCTATTGCAGGCAGACCAAGTCCCGGTTGGTCATATCCCTAGATCAATGACAGTTCATGTAAACGGCAACTTAGTTCGCATGATGAATCCCGGGGATGTGGTCCATCTTGGGGGCGTTTTCCTTCCCATACCATACACGGGATACCAAGCCATTCGAGCGGGGCTACTCACTGATACGTACTTAGAAGTGCAACACATCCACCAGCTGAAGAAGCAGTATAGCGACATGGAAATTACGCCCCAGATACAGGCGCGGATCGCTGATATGCAACGCGACCCCGCGTTATACAATAAACTCGCTCAAAGCATTGCTCCAGAGATTTACGGACACCAAGACGTGAAGAAGGCACTCCTTCTGTTGCTAGTAGGGGGTGTCACGAAAACCATAGGTGATGGAATGAAGATTCGTGGCGATATTAATATATGTCTCATGGGCGACCCGGGTGTTGCTAAGTCACAACTCCTGAAGTATATTTCAAAGGTTGCCCCGCGTGGTGTGTACACTACAGGCAAGGGTTCCTCCGGCGTCGGTCTCACAGCTGCTGTTATGCGAGACCCGGTCACGGATGAAATGGTTCTTGGTAGGTGACTTCCTGCGCAAGAAACGGTCTGTATAACGACAAAGGTGTCTAGAGGGGGGAGCACTCGTGTTGGCTGACAATGGCATCTGTTGCATCGATGAGTTCGACAAAATGGAGGAAGCTGATCGGACTGCTATCCACGAGGTAATGGAGCAACAAACGATTTCCATCTCTAAAGCCGGTATCTCAACCAGTCTCAATGCTCGAACATCCATTCTCGCCGCTGCGAATCCGCTCTATGGACGCTATAACCCCAAAGTGTCTCCTGTGGAGAATATCAACTTGCCTGCGGCGCTCCTGTCGCGTTTTGACCTTCTCTTTTTAATTCTCGACAAGCCGACACGCGAAGACGACGAACGTCTGGCTCAGCATGTCACCCACGTGCACATGCACAATACTCACCCCAAACTCGAGTACGATGTTATTGATCCTTCCTTGATGAGGTCAGTGGTTCCACTATACACTTCGGCATTACTTATGCACGGAAACAGACATTATATTGCACAAGCGCGTCTTAAGCGCCCTGTGGTGCCCCCTACGGTTTCGAACTATATCATAGACTCTTACGTGCGTTTGCGCAAGCTCTCGAAAGATGAGGCAGCACAAAAGAAATCACACACATACACATCAGCGCGTACACTGCTCGGCGTGCTCCGTCTTGCTCAAGCACTTGCACGTCTCCGATTCGCGGACATCGTGGAACATGGTGATGTCGACGAGGCTCTCCGTCTGATGGAGTGTAGCAAGGAGAGTCTTGAAGACGACGAAGACAAAGAGTATGAGCCCGACCGATCGGTCGTCAGCCAGATCTTTCGGCTCATTAAGCATATGGCTGGGGAAGGTGGCGGCAAACGAAGAAAAAGACGGAGCAAGTTCGGCAAAGGGCCTGGGGGCGAACGCGATATGGACGTTGACTCGAGCGAAGACGATAACGATGGAGAGCTGGCTCTCATTGACGTGCGATCCAGGGTGCTGGGCGCTGGGTATACTGAGGCGCAACTAAGTGATACCATTGCTGAGGTGAGTTGGCATTCCTTGTCTTATTCGCATTATTCACTATTTCCGCGCGTAGTACGAATCCATAGACGTCTGGGCACGCGTGGCAAATGGCTCGAAGCTGCGCTTCATCAACGTGTGATGGAAAAATCCTTTCATTCTTTCTTCTGTTGTGCTTTCGATTGTACTGTCACTTTGTAACCACTCCCTGGTTGATATGTGCAGAAAATATCCCTAAATACAAAGTATCGTCCTATGTTGAGTGTTCTTGGGAAGCGTGTTCCCAACTAGACCCGCTGCCACTCCTAGGGCTTGCAAGTCCTTCCTCGCGCAGTTGAGGATCATCTCGATATCCTGGGGTTGGCTCTGCAGAAGGGTCATCACCGTTTAAATATTCGGAATGAAAATCCAACCCCGCTTCTTGATGGTCTTCGAAGGATCGGCCGGGGTGGAGCATGGTTTGTTCGTCTGCGTCTTCGTCGTCATCAGATACTTCTCCAAACGCATCATACAACTCCTTTGCCCTTGGTCTTGGGCGTACCTCGCCTCTAGAAACAGAGCTCATTGGAAGGTTGTCATCCGCAAGAGATGAGTACATGACACGGCGATTTGCGCGTCTCCTCCAGAGAAAGATGCCGGTGCCTATAACAAAGAGGATGACGGCACTTATAGCGACAAAAAACCACGTGGAGTTAGAAACGAGGCTAGACATGCTAGAGAACCAGCCTTCGTCTGGAGTGGGGGTTGTGGTGGGTGACGGGGTGGACCCCGGAAATGCGGGACGGTCAGCCTCACCCTCTGCCATATCGTGATCACTTGGAAGGCCTGCCGTGGGCTTGGGGTGTGTTTTGGTGGAAGAAGGGGTGAGTACTTCAGCCGACTCTGACTCTTCCAAAGATGGGAGGATTGCATCGTTGGTAGGGAGGACGTATGTCTTGGCTTGGGCAGGATCAATGGTGGAGCCCCAAAACATGGGTCGCCAACCATGGAACGTTCCGTTATGCTTGGGGTCTGACTGATCAGACACCCGGATGCTCCAGTCTCCGACCGGGTTCTCGCCCCTATTGTTGGAGTGAGCGACTGAGCTTCGAGGAAAAAAGAAACACACCAGTGCTTGACAGTCATGAACCGCCAGCCTCTGTATCCGGTACCCGCAAAATCTTGTTTACGCACTGCAGCCAAAACACTCCTGATACCGTTAGGGCTGACGAGTTCTACCTCCACATCACCTCGCTTAGAATGGGAAATCCAGACGGTGACAGTCAAGTGCTCGAGCCCCTCGAAGTTATGCTTGAGTAGCATGTCGTTTGTGACGGTGAACGTACTATTGACCCCACCTGGCATGATCGGCACGCCCCCCGTCATCAAACCTTCTGGATCTGATGAGGAACCGTTATTGAGCTGGATCGCGGACGGATGAAACCAGGCTTGAGGCTTAACAAGTTCCCATTTCTGCGCGGCTGTGACAAAAGCGTACCCACTGAGCTGGCCATACCCATATTTGTAACTAAAGAGTCTGCCCGAGGCCGTCTTTTCCCAGTCTGGATCTTCGGGGTTAATTATTTGGGCAGATTGGACGCAAAGATGCTGGATGTCACGCCAAGTAAGGTTTGGTCTGGTAAAGTAGTGTCAGGCAGACAAGACGATATGAGCGGTGACTAACCGGGCTTGGAGAGCGAGGGCCAAAACACCAGCTGCATTTGGTGCGGCAGCAGAAGTGCCTCCGTGGCTGGATGAACAAGCGTTTTCACCCACGTCAGTGGTAACCTGGGGGAGTGTGAGAGGAGACGAGTGGGAAGGACAAGAATGTACAAACGATGTTCTTTCCGCTACCCGAGCTGTATGCAACCACCAAGTTGGCTGCGCAGGGTTCCGAGTAATAAGGGTGGAGGCCTTTGTAGTCTATCGCGGACACAGTAATGGAGTAGATGCTGTTGGTATAGCCGTCAAAATTGCACTGATCGCCGGACAAAGCGCCATTGCCGCTGGCAAATACGAATATGGACCCTTTTCCATGCCTGCCATTTTGTACGCCGTTGAGGAAGGCCTTGTGAATGATGTAGGTCGGGGCTTCCATGGACTTCCCATCGTCCGGGGGTCCCCAACTGCAGGAATAAATATCAACATCGTGAAAGCCATAGTTGAGCGCTGCTGCTTCATCTACGTCCGTGATTGGACCGGAGAGAATGCGCACGCCTGCTACTTTTGCTTCATAGGCAAGGCCGACACCGCAGACGTCGTTTTTGGCAGCTGCAATTTGGCCAGCACAGCGGGTACCGTGGCGGTCATCTGCAAGAGCAGGTTTAGGGAGGGGAGTGTGATCATTAAAGTTGTAGGAATGCTCGGCGTCCTGAGTGGAATTAAGAATGAACCGGACAGATATGATAGAAGACATACAAAATTATCGGCAAGATCTTTGCTTTCGTAGTCGAGTCCGTCATCGATAAGGGATGCAGTGACGCCTTGACCGGTGATTCCGATCTCCCAGAGGCCGGTGACGTTCATCATATGTTGTGGGTACTCTTCGTTGACGATGTGCCATTGCTGGGTGAAGAGAGGATCTGTGAGGCCGAGACGGGCACCAATGGCGGCTGCGGAGGAATCCGAAGGGGTGGGTGGCGGAGCACGTTTTATTCGCTGGCGTGGAGACTGGTGCTCGAGCCGGTTAACGGCGGTGAGGAAGCGGCGAACGCGGTCGTCGCGGGGTTGGATTGCCATCTGGGCACGGAAGGCGTCGTAGCGGGCGAGAACATGTGGATGGGTATGTTTTGGGGCGCGAAGTAACCATGCGTTTGGGAGCTCACCGACCTGACCAACGAGCTCGAGGCCAAGGCCGAGTTCGGTGATGCAGTCGGCGACGGAGAGGGCGGAAGGGGTGGGGTTGTGGTCAAGAAGGAAGTAGTCAAAGTTCACATGGTCGTGCTTGGCGGGGACGCTGTGCGCGGCGGCGAGGAAGGGGGCGGCGAGGACGAGGGCGACGAGGACGAGGACGGCGGCGACGGGCGGGCGTCGGCGTGGCATTCGGTGAGAAGGAGGGTGATCACGTGTGTATGGAAGTTGCCTGTTTCAGATTGAGCTTTCTTTTGAATAATGGCCATCACAAGAAAGCGTACGCGTCGGTCGCTGTCCCCCGCGTCAGACAGCGACGACGACCGTCCGCCACCGCCTCCTCCGCGTGCGATATCCCAAGAAAGCCGTGTTTTTCACGTCCCGGTCGAGCACGAGTTTCCAGAGGGTTCCGACGTCCAGATCATCGGTGAGACAGACCCCGTCGACAACGAACGCGACGACGACGTGCCTGTCCGCGTCCTCACCGACTTTTCTGTATATGATGACAAGACGCTCGAACTTATTCCCATCGCCTGCCTCCTTGAGCTCCCCATCAACCCCAATCTCTCTTTCTCCGCCGCCGGTAGTGTTAAGGCTTGGGTAGACAGCGACGACCAAGATGATGATGATGACGACGACGACGACGACGACCAAGATCAAGTCGGCTCTGAACAAGCTCGCGAAAATAGCGGCGACGACGATCCAACCGCTGTGGGCCACATACAACGTCTCAAACTAACTCCCATCAAGAGGTTCTCCCTCCACGACCTCAAAAAGTACAACCGCTGTCTTGACAGGTGCACACTCTTTCTGTGCCCACTATATTCCGTCTCAACCCCCACAGTAATATCTATATCCTCACCCAGTATGCTTGGTACATTCTCGACGTCCCCTCGCCACTTTACAAGCCTTTCTATACCGACTTCTGGCTCAAGCACCGCGTCCTCCACCTTGTTGTTTCGTCCGCAATTTCTTATCCAAGGCTTAGCTACGACGACTTCATTAGTACTCTCGATGTCACCCCTGCCTCTGATGACGACGTCGCAGTCTCCCTCAAAATCCTTGGGAGGAGCATCACAAAAGACGACGTCGAGTCGGAAGAAGTCGTATGTATGCTCTATAGCCTGCCTGCTCCTCTCACTTATTTTCCCAGAAATCGTACATGCTGGGGATGCTCCGCAACCTTCAGGAGGATGGACATGTCAACATCCACCGTTCCCCTTTGTTTCGTGCACTCTTCGGCCATCAGTTTTCCTATGAATTCGAACCTGAGATTGCGGCTTCCAGTTGGTCCCGCTCTCGCTCACAATCACGGATATCCTCGGGTGACCTTGAGCTCCGAGTTCTTGAACACCGCAACGAAACTGTTGTCACCCCAGTCGTAGCTCGTGTCACCAAGTTGCTTTTCGAACAAAATATAAAGCTCGCAAACCTCTCTGCCCAGGATGACATCGACATGGATGGCCTACAGCCTGCCCACCCCTCTCTTGTTCACCTCGCAAACCCCAGCTCTGTCAAATGGGGTCCTCCCACGGATCACCCGGGCTATTACCAATCTGTTTGCGTCGATGGTGTCGTTTATTCTGTGCGCGTTACTCAATCTTTTCCCCCCCCCTTGCTGATCCCGTTCTTAGATCGGCGACACCGTCATGGTTGAGCCTGGCATAGATGAGAACAAGGCTCGCGCAAAAAGCTACACCCATGAGCCTGCTCAGTCATCCAATTCGCTTGCCAATTCTTGCTGGTAAGTTGGCTACCCGTACCCGACGAAGTTTATCAATTCAACTCGTCGCAGGTTCTGCCGTATATGCTACCTTTTCGAGGATGAGCGGGGCCACAAGATGTTCCACGGCCAGTGGCTTACCCACAGCTCAAAAACACTTCTTCAAGAGCTCGGTCATTCTCAGGCTCTCTACCTCATGTTAACAGACTGCGAAGATATTCACATCGATGCAATATCCCAAAGATGCAATGTCCGTGAACTCGATCCGGATGCTCCAGAGCCGATTGATGGGAATGCATCGGATGAGAATGACTTCTTCACTGGGTATGACATTCTATTCCTTGGTCTACTCATCCACTTACATCGCCACAACAGCTTGTTGTATAACAGTGGGGACACTTCCCTCGTTTCTCTTCCCGAGGAGCAAAGAATGCGTGCCCTAGCTCACTGTGACTCCCATCAACAGTGTCTTTCCTGTGGCTTTCAATCAATGCAATCGAGCTTTGCTCATTCTCGGCCTCTTCCAAGTGAGGGGTTCGCCCAACGCGATTTTACGTACCACCTCCACGATTTCGTTTATATCAAGCGTAAACAAGCGCACTCTGTGTATAGAATCGGTCAGATCTTAAGGCTCAAGGTAACGAATGTTTCGATCGAAATCACAGTCCGACTATTCGGAAGGTATGACGACGTGGTGAGGAGAGTGAAAACGGAAGAAAAGCATCAGTTATTACCAACCGATGACGTGAGTACCTCCCCTTGGATGACTGTTATACTCTTTGATTATCCATGCAGCGTCAGCTATTCAAAACGGACGAGCAAGAGGTTGTGCACGACGAAGATTTGCAAGGCCAATGTTACGTAATTCACAATTGCAATGTCGATGCAATTGATGAGTGGGTGAAACACGACGATCATTACTACGCCAACCTACAAGCCAGCTCGTTGAGGCCTAAATCCCTTAGTGATCTCCAGGATTGGCCAAAAAACGAATTTACATCTTGCAAAAAGTGTTGCGAGGAAAGAGAGGAACTTCTGGAACGGCAGAACCTACTCCTTCAAAGGCATGGTCGTCTGCGTGGGCTGGAATTATTCAGTGGTAAAACTGCTCATACATATATTCCATTAGCACACTGACGTTAGATCACAGGTGCTGGTGGTCTTGGAACCGGCTTTAATTTGTCCGGATTTGTGGAAACTCGATGGGCGATTGAATTTTCGCCCGGTGCAGCGCGAACCTATCAGTGAGGTCGAGTTTGTACCGTGTTCTTCCAGGACTCACGGAAATCTTGTGCAGACACAATCATCCGGATACCGTTGTTTACAATCAATGCACCAATATGTGTTTACAGCATGCAATTGATACCCTAGAAAACAAGAAACCGAAACCACTGCTTTCATTAGACGATAAGAGACCGCTGCCTCCTATGCCAAAGCCAGGTGATGTGGACTTCATCTACGGTGGTTTGTGGTCTATGGTTGCCCGCGTCTGAGCACAAGTAAAGAGATGTTGCTAGGTCCTCCCTGTCAAAGCTTTTCTCTTATGAACCATAACAAGGTGAGGTGAGGAATACATGGGATGTACCTTATCTGACAGACTGAGTCGGCAGAAAGAATTTGATATACGGTAGGTCGCCAATGTTTCCATCGATTAATTGATCATATCGTGCTCATGCTATATAGAAGTACACTTGTATGCAACATGCTCGCTTATGTCGAGTTTTACCGCCCATTGTATATGCTCCTAGAAAATGTCTACGGAATTTTGTGTCACAACCAAAAGACCACTGCAAGGAAGGATGGTATACAATTCGCAGTCGTAAAACTTATTCAGCGTGCTTTGGCCTCTATTGGGTATGTCGACCTTTATCCCCTGCCTAGCGAGATTTCGCTTGACAACCCCACAGGTTCCAGTCTAAATTCGCTGTACTTCAGGCTGCTCAATATGGTGCGCCTCAAGGCCGCAGACGAGTCATTTTTTGGGCGGCACGTCGTGATGTGTTGATGCCAGAATGGCCAATCCCAACACACTGCTCCCCAGTAAATCTGGTGCGTGCGATACTGCCAACAGGCTCTACCCTACCTCCGGTCATACGGAACTATTGTGACGGTGGCTGGAATGATGATCGATCTGCGCCACTGCACTTTGTCACTATTGATGAAGCAATCGGAGATTTGGTATGTATTCATTGATGAAGGTGGTATGTGTTGTTCTCATGCGAACGATGATTTTACCAGCCCCCATTTGACTGGTCTGTCCTTTCTGCCATGCCATGTGGACCACCTGTCACTGAACTGGTGTGTAGGATTAATCCACATGTTGTCATGAAGGCTACAGCAAAAGACAAGAGGGAAGCACGAGAGCGCAAGGAAGTCCTTAAAATTCCCGCATTTTGTCCCCTTGAAGCTGTCAACCCCCCCTTTGTTGGCTTCTCACAGTCACACAATTATGGTTCCGAACCACTAACAAGATATCAAAAGTGGATGCGCCAACGCCAAGATGGAAGCGTCAATCAAGACTTGAAATATCATTACACAACGCGATGGCGTGCCGGCGTAGCAGAACGGTAGGTGCCCAATGTTCATAGGTTGTACTGATTGTTGTTTAGTTTTTCAGTGTCTGTGCTGTGCCACTTGTTGCTGGAGCAAACCAGTTCAGTAAGCCAATAGTTGTACTGATGATGGGATGTTCTTTGAATACCTTTAAGGCCTGCCAGCAAAACTGCGGATGGAACTTGCGAAACGAACGGAAGCAGAGAGGATATATGCATGTATGTGCTGAGCTCCTCGGATGCTGTATCTGCTCCATGTTGTCATAGCTCTCTACAAGCGCCTAGATGCCGACCACGTGTTCTCGACTGCATTGACCACTGTCGCACCAAATAAGAAGGGCGGTACAGTTCTACACCCATCTGTGAGTGGCATGACGGTCAGAAAGACAGGCGATACAATGGATTTTTTAGCAAAAGCGGATTCTCAGTGTCCAAGAGTGCGCTCGGGCTCAAGGGTTCCCAGATCATTATGAATTCTTGTCTGCCAATGAAAATCCCCGGAAAACCGTAGCAGACGTATGTAGCCATTTTTCAGGTCATCGCCCCGTCTTGCTGAAAATCCACTTTGTTCAGCAACTTCGGCAGATTGGTAATGCTGTCCCTATTCCTTTAGCTTATGCTCTGGGTAAATCACTCGGGCAGACGTTGCTCAAGATGTGGGACGGAATGGATAGAGAAGGTAGCCCGGAAGTGTGAAATCAGCGCGTCGCTTCATGTAAAATTATTCCTAATGTACGTTTCAACAAATGGCGTTGTCCCCCCAACAAACTTGCAAAGTCCACCCAAATCGGTGGAATGTATGATGAAAAGGACGGGGATAAATTATCGTGAGACAGTCAGGAGGGTACGCAGAAATCGGGTATCACACTTGGATAACATCCAAAGGGAGCTACCCTTGCATCGATAACCGCGTTGTACCTTGTGGTCTGGGAGGCAGAAGCGGACGATGAGGTATTCGCTGAGATGAAGCGGCGGTGAGGGCCGAAGTGCGTCGTGCCAACTGGGCCCTCCGAAGCTCTTCGTCGATTCGCCGCATGCCTTTGACGAACGCGTCGCGGTTAATGAACCCAGTACACTGGGGATCGCAGTCGTTCCTACAGACGACATTCATGTGAAATCAATGATGCGATCATAACCCGTTTTCTTACCATATACTCCTAAGCTTTTGGCGATCAAGGTGCGAAGCACTCCATATATATTTCACGATTCGCCCGTTCAACCTCTCCTCAGGAGTAACTCGAGATGCCTCCTCTTCTTTCTCGCTGTCACTTTCGTCAAGCCTTTTTTCTGAAGACGGGACAGAATGGTCTCCTGGATGAGTGATCAGGTCTACTGACAGACCACGCCATCCAGCTGCGTGTCTACCATCCTTAACGGAGGGGGACGACGGTGAGAGTATTTTGGTTTTCTGCCCACTCTTTTCTGCTCTTTGTCGACCTTGCACTGCACTGTCGAAGAGAGACTCGTACCGCGATCGAGCAGCTGGAGGGATTGGGGTGGGCCGCATGAGAGGCAAAGATTTCGCACTACCTCCAAATTGCGTGCTATTCCGCGTACTGACACTCGTCCGCGATGTAGTAGTAGCGTTACTGAGAATAGAGGATCGATCAGACGCAGATGCAGAGGTCGAGACGACAGAAGCCCGGGAGGAAGATGGTTGCGGTCGTGGTTGATAACGGGGTGGTGGAGGCGGTGGGCGGCGCGTTTTCGTAGAGGTTGCAGTCGAAGAGGATGACCCTGAAACCGAGCGGGAGAGCGGTTTGGATAAAACGACTGGTACAGTCTTCGTAGTTGGTCGACTGGGCAGACTGGGTGGCTCATGCCTGGGGGAAGTCTTTGACTTGCTCACGCCTTGTTCCCAGTCGAAAGAGATGACTGCCGAGGGACTGGCAACAGATGGAACTGAAACATTCTCGAATGACTCTGCAATGCTTGCAGTGTCGATATCTGTGGTGGTATTATCGGCTTCGAAAGTGACTGAGGGAGGTTTGCTGCTTATTTTGGGACTATGAACTTCGACGTGGCCCCCGTCCGATGAGAGGGAGACAGAATGAAAAGAAGAGATGGAGGATGCGGAAGCATGTCCTACGCGGCGTGCGCCGAACTTGCGTGCAGCCGGTGGGTAAGTATGTTCGATGGTCAAAGAGTCTGAATGACCTGGAGGGCGCAACGTAGCGCATGTTTCGCTGCCTGTGGATACTGAGCGTTGAGTGGAGACACGGTCTGTAGTATGGTGGGATGGCTTCCGGGGGGGGAGGGGAGGACGATGCTTTGGGGGGGACTCAAAGTTGATGAGGGGTGTTGATGAATTCGAGCCGCCGTTGGCTGGTGTGGGTTTTCTCGAGGGAGAGGGAGTCCTACTCGACTCGCGAATTCCGTTTAGCTTGCCGAGGCCGGTGGTGAGTGTATGACGAAACGCAGAAGGCGGTTCGACTGGGCCGTCCTCGACGATCCAGTCCCTCAAGTCGATCAAAGATGTCTGAGAAACGTGGCTCAGCGTCGATGGTGACGGTGAATGCGATCTGTTGGAGGAAACCGGAGCGACGAAGGGAACGATGGGGTGGAACGTATCAGCAGTGGGTGAAATTGGAGACTCGAGAAGATTAGACGGGGACGTGCTGTTATCTGCTGTCGCGTTCGACAGCAAAGGTAATGGACTGGGCGTCGTTGCGGACGGCGAGGACGACAGTGCCTCGAACGCCTGAATTCGCGACTGGAGAGATGCGGAGGGCATGGCAGACGGCGAACTCGCCTCAGGCTGAGAGCCTTCCTCAGGAGACCCACGTGACTGATCAAGCTACGCCTTGCCCAGCGACATGTCCAACGAACTCTACGCCGTCGCAGGTAACGCGCGCCCCGCAAAGCTCAGAATGCCGCTCATACCCGCTAGACTTTTGCCTCGTCCCAATGGGAACAAATGAGCCATCCGTGAGTGCGCGTTGCCTCCAGCGGCCCAACTTGGTGAACCACGATGCCTCAGGTTGCTGAACACATTGCAGTATGTCATAGAATACTCGAAGAGTCCGGGCTCAAGTTCGAGGTTCGTGTGTGTCAGATCTTTTGATGAATTCCTGTTTTTATGGTCTGCAGATGCAGTAAGCACGCATCGCACAACACCGTGACTGACCAAGTAAGTACTGAAGACTGTCCTCTGCAGCGGATACGGTACCAATCTAGGTTCGTGTTCAGGTTCATATGATGACGTCGTGCCGCTAACTGGAATTTAGAGGGTCCGTGGTCAGACGTCATCAAGACCATCTACGATTGCCACACGGCTGTTCACGCCAACGGCGTGTCTCGCATTGCAACGGACATTCGTATTGGTACCCGCACAGACCGAGACATCGTCCCTGGTGAAGGAAATAAAGGCAAAGTTCGGCGTGTTCAAGACATTCTGGAGAAAACGGGAAACAGCACCAAGCATTGAATGGTACCGATTTCCATTGTTTACCGAATTACTAGGCAGCACGATGTTCAGTCAGATGTTTCATATCATTATCAGCATGTCAACAGCGTTACATAGTAGGCATCGGTCCTCTCGGGGCCTTCGTAGTATATATTTGCGCCAGTAGCCCAAGAACACCACCGTCCTCTAGTTCATCATCGTCATTGATACTTTCTTGTTGTGACTCGTATGGCTTCGTGCCTTTCGTATCACCATCCACGTAAGAGTCTCCCAACGTGCTACGAACCCCACCATCAACAGCCCGATCTTCGTCTCGTACGGAGGGCAGCGCCGGCGGAGGTAGAACACTCCCTTGAGAGTCACCAAGTACCGCTGTTTGGGCCATCCGGATGCCTTGACCACCCAAAGAAGATGCAGCCATAGTCGACTGCCAGGCTGTCGATCCTGCGAACCCGCCCCCGCTGTCGAGTACACTTCCCCCGCCAATGTGTTTCCGTCGAAGAGCCATGTGCTGGCTTTGTCGAAGTGCGCGATCGTATTCTTGTGCGCGCTCTGCAAGATCCATCTTTCCCTCGTTCAGCAGGATTGTGTTATCTAGACCGACTCTAGACGCGACGAGGGCACGCCGACGTGCACTTATACCTGCCATACGGCTGAGATAAAGAGAACCAGTCGGATCGGATGGATTCCAGTCTGGATTGGCAGCTTTAAAGTTCAGAAAACTTTTCTCCATCTTCCCCTCCCGAGACAGCATCCGTTCATCTTGAATCTTGGCTGGTGCACCGAACTGTGTGAAACCTATCAGTCTGGTATGCCGTGGTTGAGCTACAAAGGCGTACGAACCCTGACGTTCCCATGCCTCTTGAAATCAAACTCTGCAAAACTGCAGATGTACCCACGACCGGGAACCCACACCGTAAAGTCGTGAAAAAAATCGATGATAGCAGGTGCACAAGGTGGAAGAGAGAACCACAGTATGAGTGGCGTTGTGATCACAGAAACAATCTCCTGCAAGAAAATAACAACTTTGAGCATGAATAGCTCTCCAAACTCTTGATGAACCTGACGGAGGCCGTGGTTAATCAAAGCCAATACACGAAACGATTGCGCTCAGCTGACCTGCTTTGAGTGAAGCTCGTCCTTCCACTCATCCGGCATGTAGTGCGTATATTGAATGACTTCTGTCATGAGCAGCTCCGGGTCAAACACTCTATTTTCTTCAGGTATCATCCCTCGCGCGACACCAAGTATGGAAGCGAACACTGTAATGTAGAAGAGAACCGTCCGATGTGGCGTGACCTCGAAGTGGATAGCCAACTCGGGGTCAAGAACAGATACGAGGACAAGCACAGCGGCAAATGATCCTGCAACAAAGGCAACAAAGCTGGAGGAACGGGTATTAGCACACGGAGACGGCTTGGATGCCACACTTACCGCATAATGATTGCAATCTTCTCGTTCGGGAATTGACCAATGTATATATTAGCCAAGGGGTAGGACTCATCCAGTCTACGAGTGAACAAGTGAGACAGCTCATTGAATTCGCGGAACTTCCATTGTGCGAATGGTGTATAACGTCGATTGCCAATCGAAGAAGGGTTATTGCGATATTCCTACTCGGAAAAGTAAGTTGAGATTTCCTTGAAAGTTTCGCTTTAGTACGTACGTCGAAGTACCGGAAGAACGAATACATGATCATGTATAGGACGATGAACGGAGCGAAAACTGCGTTCACTACGCCCATGAAGATGAACCGCCGCCGTAGACTATAGGAACCTGAGTCGTCAAGAACGTGAGAACTGGACAGTGAGGACACATACCCCTCAATTAGGACGGCACGATTTTTATTCTTCAAAAACACCTTCCTGACGCGTCCTCGGGGGTCAAAAAGATACTCCATCAAGCAGAACCTGAGATTCCACTCTAGCACTTTCGTAAGAGTTCTCCCTTTGCCCTCATCACCGGGGCGATGTAGAATCCTCTTCCATACGGCAGGTAAAGGTACCTGGAGGTCCAATAACTCCTTGTTAAATAACGCAATTAAATAGTTTTCTTGACGCATAATACGATTTGCAACATCGTGTGCGTCAAGGGAAGCCGTGGCGGGAGTTGCAACATGATTGCTGGCGGCTGAGGAAATTGCCGTAATGGGGTTATCTTCGCGAATTGCGCCTATCCGACGAACTACCTCAGGCCATGAGATTGTTTGAATATCAGCCTGCACGAGAAAAAGACGATGAGCGCAACGAGGGATTGAGAAGGTGGAAGTTTTCACATCTGGTATTCGGAGTAAATGGGTGTAAAAGCTATACATATCCACTAGGCGCACGACTTCGAATGCGAATGATATGATTTGCCAGATGTAAAACGCGGTAAAAAGCAGGAAGAAGAGTAACGTCACACCGGAGAACCTAGGATTGTCGGATCAGAAAACGTCATGTATCGTGATGTGGCGAAAAACAGACTTGGCAACACAACGGTCAATGATAGCCTCATAAAGACGAGTGACTTTGTCGCGGGTTACACGATTATAGTCGATACACCCCAACAGGAACGTGGAGAAGGCGATGACAAACCCGACTGTGCTACGTGCTCATCGTCAGCCTCGGTACATAGCACACACCATGAAGCGCTGACATGATGTTGAGTCCCCGAGCAAGGGCTATTGAATAGATTCCCTTCCCTTCGTAGTAAAGATAGACCTCTTGCAAGAACGCGTCGAGATTATAGACGTTGACCCAGTTCCAAAGGGCACGTTCGTAAGCATCCAGACCGCGTAGAGGCATTGGGGAAGTTGGCTGGTTTGATGGGGGCTGCGGTGGCGCGTCGACATCCAACTCAGACGGTCGAGGGGGTATTGAGAGCGGAATGGCAGGATGTTGTTGTGGATAGGACTTCACCGAGGTCGCGTGTAGTGGCTGCGAACGAGCTTTTCCCTTATTCGAAGTGTTCGCCCTAGACGGTGAAGGCTTGCGTGGTGAACGGGATGCTTCAATCATAAAGCTCTGCGGGACTTCGTCGTCAGACACATCCTGCTCGTACGGCTTGTCTTCGCGACGTATGTTTGGTCGTAGAGGACTCATTTCCGCGACATCAGCATCGGTCTCCCATGAGACTTTGCGTTTACCCCGTGTCTCGATCAGGGGATGTCTGGCGCGGGAGGTGCTAGAGCGCGGGATCGCATGGCCAGCTTCAATGTCGTATTCCTCTGCGGTCTCGGTTTCCTTCTCCTCTTCCATCACAGAAGACTGGCTGGCTTGTGTGTACCCTTGATAGGTTCGATTCATTGGATTCAGGGCGTTGAGAAACGGTTGTGAGCTTGCCAGGTGGAGTGGCGAGCGTGGTGTTGGCTTGGACATGTTGAGTGCGACTGGCCAAACGCGTCCAACAAGGGCGAGGAACGGCGTGACGCTGTGACTCGTCTCTATTTCAAGTTACTGCGTAGTACTACTACTAGCAAGACTTACACCCGTTCTCTCTTGTCCACGACGTCCAGGCTGCTGACAGCTTTCATAATGGCCTGTAATCCGGACGCGGTGATGTCAGAATCGCTCCCCACACCCCAAGCAGATTCCTTTTTACCCCTTCCCTCAACTTCATACACCAGCTCCACGAAAGAGACTGCCTTTGCATCGGCACCCTCGTTTATCGCATGCTCCGTATACTCCCTGATCGACAGAGTGCCCTCAACTTGTGTGTGCAGCACGGCTACGGCAGCAGACAATGGCCCGTTCCCTTCTCCAGAAACAGTTCGCACCTCCCCATCGACGAGGAGCTGTGCCGTGACCTGACGACGTCCGGCAACGCTTGACTTGGCAAGGTCGAACGATTGCAGCTCGAATCGGCCAGGCTTGGCGGTCTCGTAGCCATATCTCTCTTCGAACAACTTGATCAAGCCCTCGTAGGAAATCTGTCCACCCGAGTCCCGGGCAACACGCTGTACAACTTCGAAGAATGCACTTTGGAGTCGGCGAGGGAGCTGTAACTTCAACGAGTTAACGATCGCATTCGCCACGTCCGCTTGGCCGGACGCCGAGTCGAAGCCAATGCTTAGTTTCAGCTCGGGCAGGGTGCGGTCACCGATAGCGTTGTTTACTGCGCTCAGAACCGCACGTAAACCAGACGCGGCGATGTCGGAATCAACACCGACGCCCCACCATGACTGAGAAGCACTACGCGTCTCCTTGATATGGTCTGTAGTCGCGACGAGTTCTATGTACGAGGCCGCTTTGGCCGCCCGACCTTCACCGATAGTATGTTCGGAATACTCGCGTACAGTCATGTCGATGTCAAGATGGCTGTGAAGGGCGTCGAGCAGAGCAGATATCGGTCCGTTTCCATCCCCTCGTACGACTCGGAGCATGCCATCAACAGACAGCGTGCCGTCAAACCGGCGACGTTCGTCTGCAGCCTCGTCAGGGTCAGAAGGTTCCGGCGATGGCTCAGGAGTAATGGAGAACGTTTTAAGGGCCAATCTTCCCTCATACTTCGGTCCCCCAAAGTGATAGATGCTGCGGAAAGTTGTCGTAATGTCTTCCACTGTCATCTCCCGTGCCTCGCGATCCGAGATGGCCTGAATAACTTGATAAAAGACGATTTGCATCTTGCGAGGTAGGTCGAGACTGAGGTGTTGTTTCACAAGGTAGGCAACTCCTCCTTTTCCAGATTGCGAATTGACACGGATGACAGCCTCATAGCTGCAACCAAGGTCGGCGGGATCGAGTGGTAGGTAAGGCATGTCCCATATTTGTGCCTCGCCATTTGCAAGGTTTCGAGCATGGCGTTGTGCCTGTGCCTCGAAACCTTTCTTAATGGCATCCTGGTGTGAACCAGAGAATGCAGTGAAGACCAACTCGCCGGCGTAGGGGTGTCGAGGGTGGACTGGCAGATCATTGCACTGCGTGACGATGTCGATAATGCTCTGGATATCGCTGAAATCGAGGTGAGGTTGGATGCCTTGAGTGTATAGATTGAGTGCAAGATTAACAATGTCGACGTTTCCCGTTCGTTCGCCGTTGCCAAACAAGCAACCCTCTATTCGATCGGCGCCTGCAAGAACGGCAAGCTCGGCAGCTGCGATACCAGTCCCTCGATCGTTATGGGGGTGCAAACTAACAACTGTTTTTTCGCGCTCTGAAATGTGAGTGCAGAAGTATTCGATCTGAGTAGGGTGTCAAAGCAATCCAGAGTGGTAGTTACAGTGGGCGACTTGCCTGGTCAGCGTAGTGATTGGGTGGCCCCACCTCCACAGTTGCTGGCAGATTGAAGATTATCCGCTGATCGCCTGTGCCCGCCTTTCCCCAAGCGGTCTTCACCGCCTCGCAGATAGCAACCGAAAATTCAACCTCGGTCTGAGAAAACGTTTCGGGGCTGTATTCGTACCGGAACGTGGTACCGTGAGACCTCGCATACTGATCTGCTAGTTCGCGGACAAGATCGGTATGGCATACTGCGAGATCGATCGTCTGCTCTTTCGAGTTCTTGAAAACGACGTCGCGGAACATGGCAGAAGTTGCGTTGTACATGTGAATGATGACATGCTTTGCGCCTGCTACGGCATCGAACGTCCGCCTTATGAGATCCTTGCGAGCGGGTGTCAGGACCTAACCAAGTGAAGATAGTTACAAACTGCCCGCCAGACCAGATACTTTACAGACCTGAATCCACACGTCATTCGGAATCTCATCGTGCTCCACGAGGTACCGCACGAAGAAGAATTCAGTTTCGCTGGCAGCTGGATACGCGATTTCTATCTCCTTGAACCCGCACTTTACCAGCAATCTGAAGAAGGTAAGTTTTTGATCCACAGTCATCGGGTTTGCGAGGGCCTGGTTCCCATCGCGAAGATCGGTGGACAGCCAGATGGGAGCTTGCACGAACGTTTTGGTTGGCCATGTGCGACCGACCAGGTTGAGGGGCGTGTAAGGCTTGTATTTTTGAGAAGGATCGATGCTGAGAGGATGGTGTTTAAACAAGTCTTGCGAGTGGATTTCCACGACTCACAGCATGCAACCCATGGTTCGCGCTTTTCTGAGGGGTGTTGGTTACAGCAAGAAAGAGGGAGGAACCGCGACGGCAAATTTTAGGATCGACTCGGGAGGACTGGAATGACTCGAGTGGGGTAGACATATGAAGTAATGAATTAGGTTCACAGCAGCCACTAAGTTACGCTACAACCCTGCCATCGTGGTTTCACAGCTGGTGAGTCTTACCTTGCACCCTGTGCTAGTCATGGCACTGATGCTGATCTTCATTTTCGGATCCATTTCGTCAAGATCGCCACTTGTTATCACAGCAAAACTCTTGCCACCGTACCAACGATTCGACTCCTGATAGAATGTCGTTGACGCTCTCGATAAAGGCGTCTCCGTTTCCTTATGCTGCCCTCGCGATCGCGACGTACACTCAAAAGGTCGAGATTGTCTTCGACGAGACCGCGACGGGGGTTGCACTTGAT
>JBBPKV010000001.1:63578-76104 GCA_038089455.1 Tylopilus cf. leucomycelinus
ACTTGATGCAGATGGTGATAGATATTCCACCGAGGAAGAGATAGTCGCGACCCTGGCCAAAATCGCAGGTATGGACGCGGAGAGTACAAAGGTCTACCGTTTTCTCCTCGATCCTTCTTGAAGCTGATCATACTTCTAGGGGTCAACGCACTTCGCATTAGCGAAAGCCCTGCCCACAATGACGGCAGTTTCCGAGATCCTCAGCGCTCTCGACTCTTTGGACGATTACTTCGCATACCGTACGTTCCTCATTGGCCATGAAATCAGTGCAGCAGACTGGACGCTCTGGGGAATCATTCGAGGTACGGACAGCGATATGCTAGGTAGCATCACGAGTAACATCCAAATCCCATTTTCTCTCTCAGCATCCATCAAAATATTGGGCTTGCTGAAAAATGGGCAACGTGTTCACGCTCTGCGGTGGTTTTCATACTTGGAAAACCTTGAATCCACGCAAGCCGCCTTGGCCAGTATTGTAGCAGCCAAGGCGAACAAGGCGCGGAATACCAAAACTGCTGCGGGCTTTGCTTTAGGCCTTCAGAATGCCAAGGAGGGCGAGGTCGTGACGCGTTTCCCCCCCGAGCCAAGCGGTTACTTGCATATTGGCCATGCTAAAGCTGCAGTACTGAATCAGTACTTTGCGCAAATGTACAAAGGTAAAATGATCATCCGATTCGATGACACGAATCCGGCCAAGGAGAGAGTGAGTGTTATCTGATAAGTTTGTCTGTAGCTTACCTTTGGGTTAGACCGAGTTCGAGCAGACTATCCTGGAGGATTTAGAGCTAATGGACATCAAAGGAGACGTCATAAGCCATACATCTGATTACTTTGATCAGATCTACGAATTCGCGATCAAGCTGATCGAATCTAGCAAAGCATATACCGACGACACGGAACAAGCTCAGGTACGAATTTTAGACACCCTCTTTCGTTGCTTCTGACACCCAGATAGATGCGCGAGGAACGGGGCAAGGGGATTGCTTCGGCACATCGTGATGATTCAGTTGAGGACAGTTTGAAGCACTTTGCACAAATGAAATCTGGTACACAGGAGGGTCTCCGATGGTGTCTCCGTGCAAAAATCAGCATGGATGACCAGAATAAAACCCTTCGTGATCCAGTCATCTATCGGTGCAACACTATCTCCCACCATCGCACGGGGTAAGTTGTTTCGCGGGATCCCCATCATCTGTGCATGTGCCCATTCGTTTTTGGTAGCACAAAGTGGACAATCTACCCCACTTATGATTTCGCCTGTCCCATCGTAGATTCACTCGAGGGCGTCACACACGCACTGAGGACGATGGAGTATCGCGAGAGAAACGCCCAATACTACTGGATGATCCACGCACTAGGTCTGCGTCCTGTTTCTATATGGGACTTCAGGTTCGAGGATTTATTCCTTTGCTGGGTTTTGCTGATCTAACAATCGTTTCAAGTCGATTGAACTTCATATATACTCTATTGTCCAAACGGAAATTACACTGGTTCGTTGATAACAAAATCGTGAAGGGGTGGGATGACCCGCGATTCCCCACCATTAGAGGTCGGAACGAGAGAACTCCTGCATTGATCGGGCTCACATTTAAATCAGGGATTCGTCGCCGTGGCATGACGGTGGAGGCGCTGAAGCAATTTATGCTTTCCCAGGGGCCATCGCAATCCCTTGTTTCTCTCGAGTGGGACTCTATCTGGGCTCTCAACAAGAAGGTAATCGATCCGATTGCCCCCCGATTCTGGGCAATTCTCAAACAGAAATGGTACGCCACCATATGTGAGGATGTTCAGAGATTTCACATAGGGTTTATTTAGTGTGCCTGCAACAATCAACGACGGCCCTGTGGGAGTTGAGGTTAAGACACTGCCTCTCCACAAGAAGAACCCGGAAGTGGGCGAGAAGAAAACAGTCTACTCGTCCATGATCTTGCTCGAGCAAGGGGATGTTGCTTCATTTGAAGATCAAGAAGAGGTAAGCCCAAACAGGCTTTACAGTGAGGTGGTTTAGGATAATAGGTTCCCTCAGATCACCTTAATGGATTGGGGTAACGCGTTTGTGCGTTCCAAAGCTGTCGGAAAGGACGGTGAAGTTATCTCCCTCGTTATGGAGCTAAACTTGGATGGCGACTTCCGAAGAACGAAGAAGAAAATAACCTGGCTTGCCCAGTCCACGGACTCACATCCACTAATCGATGTTACCCTCCTGGATTATGACTACCTGATTACGAAAAAGAAGCTGGAAGAAGACGACGACGTCAAGGACTTTGTTCCACCAGTAACTGAATTTCGCGAGGAGGCACTGGCGGATGCGAACGTGCAAAGCCTTCATGCGGGAGACATTATCCAATTTGAGAGAAAAGGGTATTACATCTTTGATGGGCGTACGGAAGATGGGAAACTTGAGTTCATCAGGATCCCCGACGGACGTGCGGCCGGCATAGCGAGCAAGGCAGGAAAAAGTGTCGTGGCCGCCGAGATTTCCGGTCATGCTACGCCCATATCGGGGGCTGGCCCTCAGTCTACGGTCAAAATCTACAAGGCGGACTGGATATATGGAGAGGATGGGGTGTCGCCCATGTCGAGTAGTAAGATGTACAAGGTAGACAACGTGTACGATTAGCTGTAGCGTATGAACCCACACTTTCTGGAGGCCCCCGAGCGTCAGAAGCGGAACAAAGGACCTCCCAAATTTGGAAATCACACCAGTTGCACCAAGGGAGAAATCTGCGCACTCACAATATGCCTAGATAGATGAAAGCACGAGGGTGGCTACAAAATCAATACTGCACTCGAGGATACCCCTCACATCGTACCGCGTCGTATTCGTTTGCTAAGATGGGCAAAAGATGTATTTCGCCAAAGTTTTGGTCGATCGGATGCGCTCGGATGTTGGTCGAATTTCCCTCGCCGCAGTACTTCCATCAGTATGAAGGTGACTGCAGGACAAAGTGAACAAGGGCCACAGCGAGTCACTGGAACAATCTATTCACCTATGAGTTCAACTGTTGATGCTAGTGGATGCGGGTCGAATTCGAGATAATGATGTCCAAAGCCAGATAATGGCGTTGCGATAAAGTGTTCTCCCACGCGAAGACTGTGCAGGTGAAACTGCCCTTTGATTTGGTTGGAATCATGGTCCAGGAGCTACGGTGTCGTTGAGAATGCATTGCCCGTGTAGTTGTGGAATCACCTACTGTAAGTCCATCCGGGCCAGCCAACCAGAAGAACTCAGTATCAAAGCGTGCCGGCAGCCCGAGGACATTGTCTCTGGGAAGGAGTTTCGTGTTGGAAGATACGGGAAAGGATACAAGCTTACGCCAAGATGGCGCTCTGGGGCCCAAACATTTCTTTGACCGCAACTTTCTCCTTGCCGATGATGACCTCCACAGGCCGTCGTCTGTCCCATCCAATTTCTGCCACGGTCATGCCACGCTTGTCGGCGATGATGGTTCTCCGAGTCACCGTGACCTCGCTCTCGCTCTCTGTGTCGGAATCCTTTTCTCCGGCATGAATGAAATGCGGACGAGTCAGGATAGTAAAACCGAGGGCGCCAGTCTCCGGGTATACGAGGGACGAGTCTAGGATATCTGACTTGGAGAATTTGAGCAACATCGTGGTAGAGAGCCAGAGAGACCGCTATCTTTGACGTGATGCAATATTTCCCTTCTTGGCTGTTTTCCGCGCAAACATTGCGTGGGAACTTTTGAGGAAAAAAGTATTGCCGCCTGCTTGTGCTTGTTTGAATAAGACAAGGACCAAATAGAACACTGCGACGTTGGACTCCAACGACGACGACGACGACGTCCTCCACGACGTCAGCGACGAAGGCCGTGTAGCCCGAGGCTGCTCTATTTTGCCGCGCTTCGTAAGCGTCGGCGAACCGTCTACCCGAGTCTCCTGTAAACTGGTCCAGAAATCGACCGACCTTCCCCGTTCTTGGTATGGCCCAACGTCGTTCGCCACAGAGACTGTCGTCTTCGCCATCAAGCGGTCACCATCGGAAACCTAAACCTCTACTTCGTCATTCTTCTGCTGCAAGGCGCGCTCTCACTTTTGTTAATAGATTCCAGAGGTCAACCATTGGTTCCCACGCCTCGCGCGCGTCTGCACCCTCTTCTTCAGACATCGTTTCTGTTCGCCCCATCCTCGCCACTTTACAGCCAAACCTACGCTCACTGCCTAGCCGCCGGTGCCTTGTACAGAAAAGTAACATGCGCGATGTGAGCCAGGATACCGATGTGCCCGTTGGCTCCAAGAGAAAACGCGTCGTTGCCCTCAATGAGAATGCTCACGCGAATGGACGTTCAATGCGCGGTTATGGAAGGCCCAAGAGGCAGAGAGCGGTCACAGTAAACTCTGAATCTGATGACGATGCAACTTTGATGGATGTTGACGCACACCATCGCTGGAGTGGGTCGGATGACTCCGAGGCAGACAGCGGTCGAGAGGAGTCATGTGAGCTATGCTTGCACCCATCATCATCTGACGCTTATGGTGAAATAGCGGATGAATTTCTCATTAATGAAGCATCCACGAGGCAACTTCTGCGGTTGCGCAAGGATGAGCTTGTGCGTATCTACGTCGCGGCTGGCCTTTCGGACAATGCAGAGTCATTAACAAAACTCGAACTGGTTGATGCCATCATCTCCGCGCGCGGCGACGTTGCCTCGCTTCCTCCCTCTTCTCCAGGTAGAGGTGATGGCAATTCCAGTGATTTTTCGTCCGATGATGGAAATGTTGCCGGTGACGAGGGGACGGATGCCGGTGCCAGGTATACGGCAGCTTCGAGTCTTAGGAGGCGCGTAACTATAAATGGCATGAGTCGGATAACCACGCGTGCCCTGAAGACGCGTAGTTTGTCGTTGTGTCAGCTCAACACCCACCCATGTCCAGTCGAATCGAGCGAATCGAGCGTGGTTCCGGAGAAAAAGATCGAATTTGAAATCGTCACCAGGTTAGTAGACTCTGGTGTTGTTCTTTTCGACGATCCGACCAAACATTGGTAGACGGCGAAACACGCGATTGACGTCGAGTCGGTCTCCAACAATTGCCTCTTCCAATCCTCTCCCTTCTCCACCCGTTACGCGTCTCCGTACACGCAAGGGTTCTGCAGAACATCCCCCCTCACAAGCTATCTTGTCGAAAACCAAAGTCAAACCTAGACAAGTTGAGTTCAGCGAGGATGTCCAATCAAGGTCTCCTCCAGCATCTGGTGATGAAAGCGAACTAACTGATCTCGCGGAGCTGGAAGCAAAGATCGCGGCTACTTCACGTAGCCCCCGTCGTCTTCGTAGTAGGGACAAGGTTAACGGCAATACCTCTGCCCATGATCAAGATGCAACCGCAAAGCAAGGCCTAAGATCCAATAGCCCTTTAGAACCAGAAGAGTGCGAAGTGGGGAACGAGTATATGGATGACGAAGAAGAGATTGATGAACTTATTTCCTCCCCTTCACCTTCACCACCACTGTGCAATGGTCGGCGTACACCTGTTAAGAGACGCTTACGACCGCGGAGGCCACAGATGCATACACCACCAACGGATGACGGCAGCGAAGGAGACGATGAGGAGGAAGAGGACCAAGTCAGAGAGGATGTGATGGAAGAAATGGACGACGACGACGTTGAGAACCTTCACGAGGATGAAGACGTTTACGTGGATAACTGCTCGTACGCAGTGGAAACGACACCTCTGAAGCTGCGGAGCGGGAAAGTTGTTGGTGGCGAGGATCTCGACGCGGATGAAGATGAGGGGTTGGATGACCAGGAAATTGATCTGGAACTTGAGTCGGTTGATGTGGATGCTGAAAGCGCAGAAGATGCTGATGAAGTAATGGAAGAAGAGGATTGTAGGTATCCGTCATCTTGCAGGCTCAGCATACTGATGGTGGACGAAGTTGATCTTACGCTTGCCACCAAGAAGACACTGATTCGCCTCCGCCGTGATGACCTTGTTCGACTCTGCGAGACACGCGACCTCGACATAGCCGGCACAAAACCTCAGCTTGCTCAGTCTCTTCTGCAATGGCGCGATCGTCATGCGAATGGGTTCTCCTCACCGTCCTCAACGGGTACTGTGCGGCCCCCATCGACAATCCGTACTCGCGGCGGTCGCCGCCGAACAAAGAGCCCCAGCCATGGTACCACTCCTCCCGTGCTAATGCGTTCACACTGTGTCCACCCAAATGAGCCTCGTACACCGCCGATATCGAATGAGCAACAGAATCAACCGGAACCAGAGCTGGAACTCGATCTGGAGAGTTTAGGGCTTGAAGATCGCGAGATACCCCCGGATAAACTAACAAAACTAGAAAAGATTGGGAGTGGTGGTTTCAAGGATGTCTATATCGGAAAGTTCAAAGGTAGACGAGTTGCGATCGCTGAATTCCGAGATCAGCTTAGTTCAAGTTTGTTGACTTCACGTCTCACAAAGCGCTTACTAATTACATGGTAGTGGACATTAAAGAGCTCAAGCTGCTTGGAGCGTTTGACCATCCGAACATTGTGCGCTTCGTGAGTGCCATCCTGGTCTCATTACACATAACCTAAAACCGCTGCTGTAGCTTGGTGTCAGTATACCGGAGAATACGCGTGAAACGCCAGTGATGATCGTCAGCGAACTGTGTTCAAATGGAGACCTGTTTGACTACACCCGGAACGTCCCAATGCCATCACTATATAAAATCGTATGTACATGTTTTTTGTCTCGTTTGTTGTGCCTGGATGCTTGTTTCACAGCTAAGCATCATGCTCGATATTGCCTATGGACTAGAGTATCTTCACACCCGCAAGCCTTCGATTATTCACCGGGACTGTAAATCCTCCAATATTCTCATTACTTCCCGGGGCGCGGCAAAAATAGCGGACTTCGGGCTAGCCAAAGTCAAGCAGTCAACGCGATCCATGGTTCGGAGTGTGGTCGGTACAGTGAATTGGCAAGCCCCGGAGCTCTGGCACGCCCATCCCAAGTACAATCATAAAGTTGATGTATTCTCCTGCGCGATGGTTTTCTGGGAAATACTCCAGTGGCATCTCCCGACTAAGAGGTTTCCATGGGAGGTAGGCGTCTTGTCGATATCAAATGGTATATAGCTGAATGTTTTTTGAAAGGGAATGAACGAACATGCGATTTACGAAACGGTGGGTGCGAAACGACAACGGTTGGTTTTTATGTTGGTGTATTTGAGGCAGCTACTGATAACTTGGTCGCTGCAGACCTTCTGTCAGCGGATTACGAAAACAGTACTGTCCGGAGATCGTTGGGCTGATTGAATGGATGTGGGCTCATGATCCCGCGGAACGACCCACCATGTCCGAGGTCGTCCAGAAACTTGAACAACTGGTAGCAGCTTACCGATGATCTCAACGACCCCAGGGAACGCACCTTCGACGGAAGCACCTTCGGTTCGTCGACTCGGGTGGTCGCCGCCAGCCATGGACCTACAGATGAGTGTATCCTGTAAGACCTGTGTCAAGATTCGATTCGCATGGACGATTGGCCACACTCTTGCGCCCGCCTACTGTTTATGATCGGTGGCAAGCGTCGGGCGTCTTTTTTTATTGCATTTGTTAGCAAATTATATCCAGCATTGTAACCTAGCGTAGCAATTCAATTTCAGTGTTTCATAGCGATGTGCTGCGTTGTGTCTGTCCGATTTTACTACTTCATCTACCGTAATCCTCCGTCATTGAGCATGTTCAGAGTCCAGCGGGTCGTGCTGCGACCTCTCAGCGCTGGCCACGGTCGCATGGGCCCAGTATTACTCATTCCACGACCAGCCCCGCGCCTCACACGTTCCTTCGCAACTGGCTCACCTCCGGAGCGAACCAAGCCCGTCATACCCCTAGAGCCCCGTCCTAGATCTCGCTTCCTTCGCCGTTCACTTCTCTTCGCAAAGTACACCTCTTATCTCGTGCTGTCTGCAACAGCTGGCCTGTTCGCCGTGGGATCAGCCATATTCATACATGATGCATTCACGTACACGGACAAACACGTCGAACGCGTTCCTGTGTCTCCCCTGGCACTGCACCCTGAGCGAGGTGGCCCGAAAAATTTGCCCGTGGTGAACGTTCTCCTTGCGGACGAAGAAGACGACGAGTTCAGGAAACTGAATGAGAAGCCCAAGCTCGTCATTGTTGGAGGAGGGTGGGGGGTGAGTGATGCACACGTTCTCTACTCTATTCGTTGCTTAACGACCCAAGGCCGTCTCGGTGTTACAAACCTTGTCGCAGGGGGATTACCATGTGACTGTCGTCACCCCGGAAACGTTCACTACATTCACTCCTCTCCTACCATGTAAGCACCCCGTTACGTCCACGTTTACCCCTACTTGATCTACCCCCTTCAAAGCTGCTGCTGTAGGCACGGTCCAGGTTCGCAGTCTTATTGAACCGATACGCAAAATCATTGCCCGACTCCGTGGTCAAATGATTTGCGGCAAGGCAACAGACCTGGTGATGTCCGAACGGCTATTGGAGGTCGAAACGGCCGGTCCTAATGGGAACGTCCGAAGAATATATGTACCGTGAGTCCCGGGTTCTGAAGAGTTGACGAAGCTCTTCACTTGTCTTGTTTTCATAGTTATGATAAACTAGTCATCGCAGTGGGCTCTGCCTCCAGCACGCATGGCGTCCCCGGACTAGAACACTGTTTCCAGCTGAAATCCATATCGGATGCACAAGCCATTCGACGTCGTATCATGGGTTCGCCGATCCATACTATGTCTGTGCAATTTACGAATACTGCCTTTAGACAACTTTGAGACGGCAAGCTTGCCAACCACGACACCAGAAGAGAGAAAGCGTTTACTGAGTTTTGTGATATGTGGAGGAGGACCCACGGGCGTCGAGACAGCGGCCGTCTGTATTTTCTCGTTTTCCCCTTCATATCTCTGGAGCTCTGACGGTACCCTGGCAGGAAATCTACGATTTTTGTCAGGAAGACATCGTGAAATATGTACGTTCCTTAAATTTGAATGCGTATATTCTCTCCCGTTTACTCTCGCGTGTTGTCTCTAGTTTCCGAAACTGTGCCGAGAAGAGGTTTCGATCCATGTCGTCCAGTCGCGCGAACACATATTGAACACAGTACGTCTGAATGATATACAATCAAAGAACGATGGTCTCACGTTCACAGTATTCTGAAGCCATATCCAAGTACGCAGAGGCACGTTCGTTCATCTGACCTTGGTCTTCTCCCGGAGTGAGCTCATGTCGATCGCTTCTCAGGACAAATTTAGGCGAGACAGGGTAGACCTCATCACTTCGGCTCGCGTCCGCTCGGTACATCATAACCGCGTCGTGTACACCCTCCGATCACCAGATGGGACGATTACTGAGCATGAGATTCCCAGCAAATTTGTGCTCTGGTCCACGGGAATAGCTATGAACTCGCTGACGAAGCGGATCTCGGACCTTCTACCCAATCAAGTTCACAAGAAGGCCATCGAGGTTGACGCACATCTTCGCGTAAAAGGTGCGCCGCTCGGTGAGGTATACGCCATTGGTGACTGCGCAACGGTGAGTGATCCAGACAGCTCCAGTCTACTTGCAGGCCGATCAGGTCGACGGAATAGATCGAAACATCCCTCGTGAGCCATCTCCTTGAGCTAGTTGACGAGGCCGACAAGGATAAAAACGGGAAAATCGACTTTGATGAATTTGATTTCATGGGTAAGGAACTGCTGGTGAATCCCCTTTTGGTCACCCTCCTTAAGGTGCGACAGTCTCTAGGATCAAACAACGCATCCCAATGGCAGAGTCCCACCTGCAAAAGGTCAGCGTTAAACATGTACTGAATCTCTTTCCGATGACGCGTTTCAGGTCCGCATGTTATTCGACTTGTACGACTCGGATGCGGACAATAGCTTGACGTTGAACGAGTTATGTAAGCTTCTCGAGGAGATAGGGAACAAGATAACGGCGTTGCCTGCTGTAAATTGCCAGGGCCCGCTTATACTGTCAATGTCGGGGGCTGATGTCGTTGTTTACAGACGGCACAGGTCGCTTCTCAGCAGGGTAAATACCTCGGCAAGAAACTTGGTAAGCTTGCTTCGCGGTACGAGGTCCTGGAAGCGAACAGTATCAAGGACTTGGACGAAGCCGTCAGCGGGCCATTCCGATACAAACATCTCGGTAGCCTGGCGTATATTGGCAATGCTGCTGTGTTTGATTTAGGACAGCTCTCGGTCATGGGTGGTCTGGTCGCCATGTATGCCTGGAGAAGTGTATACTGGAGCGAACAGGTTTCCGCCAGGACGAGAGCATTATTGATGCTCGATTGGATTATCAGGTATGCCTACATCGGTGATTCCGCGGCTATCGCCTGACCAACCCTTTTGGCAGGGGTGTTTGGGGTCGAGATCTCTCGCGGCTGTGACGGAAGCGTTTTTTCCTTGAACTCTAAATGGGGGCCGACAGCCAAGGTTCTGCGCAATCGTAATGATCCGGTGGCACCGCAGGTTATCATGTTCCTGTGACACGTCGGCTCGCCGTGCCCGTCTTTCTATGTACATAGTCCTACGCTGTCATCATTCTGTCCACTCAAATGAGCCAGCAATTGCTGTACCCCCCACGATCGAACCTTGGTTTGGTGCAAGCACGGTCATCTTCTTGTTCGGCATGTCCAGGCTTGTTCTAGAGCGAGTACGATAGAGATTGAATGAGAGCGCTCGAAGCGAGGGTAAACTCACACGACAAGGAATCCTACGGCAGGTAGGTCGAGAATTTCCTGGTCGTATCGTTCGTTTTCATCTTCACTAAAGGGGGTGAGCAAAGCGAGAACTTTGTTAACTAGCCTTGCACCGCTGGATGCTGGATCTAGCGAGGTGGGCTGTAATTCCGATAGGGTGCGTGCGGCTCCGATGGGCAAAGCCGATGAAGGTGCCATGGACTCTGAACGTGCGAGTTCAGTGATATGTGCCGGAGGACAGGAGACGCGATTCACCCGGGCCGATGCGGTAAATTGTGAGGTCAGCAAAGTTGACGATGCTCGAAGAGGGGGAGAGGATGAGTTCTGTAGTTGCCTCACCTCCCGCGAGGGCAGATGTTACACCAGGAGGGGGATCGATCTTCTGGCCATACATATAAGCGTGAATCTGGTAGCTGCGGACGCGTTCTCGGAAATTATGGTCGAGCTCGACGACCTGGGGCGAACGGATTAGAGGAGGAAAGAAAGTGAGGATTGAGACGTACGCCTCCGGATTTAGGGATTTTGACGACTGTGAGTTGATCGCCATACAAACGCTGCATCTCGGCATTGAGTTTTTCGTGACCGACAACGAGGACGACGTTTACTGGGAAAGGCGTCGATAAGGACGAGGGAGGAGAGGAAGGGAATGCATACTTTGGAATGCATCGACACAAGCCTTGATGAGGGTATGACGGCTATCTGCACTGGAACCAAAGCTCGGGCCAGAAGCAAACGAAGAGGGGGTGTCGACGATGAGACCGGAAACGCGTGCTATAGGTGGGGGATTAGATTGGAAAGGAAGGGAAGGGAAGGGAGAATACGGTACCTTGAGGGTCGACGTCATGTCGCTCGAGGACGTTGATGCCGAGGTTCCGGATTAAGCGATCGAGGAGTTGGGGATTACTTTTTGTGTTCGGATGACCGTACCAGTAAGTCAATGGGATAAGGGCATTAGAAGGGAGGGCAGTGGGAGCGGAGGTGGCGGCACAGCCTAAAGGATTGATAGGGGAGGCTGTTCCGATTGGGCTTTTGACGATGGCAGCGGAGACGGTGCCCGGGACGGACCACGCGCCCTGGTGGGTGGTGAGGGGGGACAGGAGACGGGGAAAAGAAATGGGACGGACCTGGGCGGGATCGAGGTTGACAAGGAGGGGTGACCAATTTTGAGCGACGCGGACCGAGTAGTTTGTGAGTATCTTTGCGATGGAAGTTTTTCCGGAGTTTTCGGGACCGAGGATGAGCACCCTGGGGGGATCGGAGACGGCGTGGTGATCGTCGTCGTCGGGGGGTGAGCCGTGGAGGTCGCGGAGGGCGCGGATGCGCATCTGCTCGAACGCAAAGTGTATGTTTGCATAGGTGGACATAGGAGTCTCATCTGAGACATACTCGGTCGATGGACGACCGGCGACGTGGACGAGAGCGTCTGTGAGGGGTGGATTGGAAAATGGAGAGACAAAGGGGACTCATCTCGATAGTGCAGCCGTGCCAGGTGAACACGGCAGCCTTGCACTCTGAGCCAAAGAGATATGGTTTTCCCTCGGCGAGCTCTGCGCCGAAGATCTCTGCATGGCCCCTGAGGAGCTGTGACGGGTGAGGAAGGGCGGGCGCGAGACGAGTGTAGTAGCAGTACCTTTATCGCGAGCGACGTCGAGGGGTCGAGCTCGAAGCGATACTCTGATTCTGGCTGGAGATGCCACTCTCTCGCGTCCGTCATGGTCTCCAACGTACCACCGCCTTCCCACGCGATGTAGATTGATTTCAAAACATCTCCGGGTCTTTATAACCCGACCCGATGCTAATGCATGACCCACCCCCATGGCTGACACCCACTCAGAGA
>JBBPKV010000001.1:76203-124846 GCA_038089455.1 Tylopilus cf. leucomycelinus
GTCATGGTCTCCAACGTACCACCGCCTTCCCACGCGATGTAGATTGATTTCAAAACATCTCCGGGTCTTTATAACCCGACCCGATGCTAATGCATGACCCACCCCCATGGCTGACACCCACTCAGAGAAACCCGTGCTGTGCGAGCCAGCCGACGTCGACGTCGCTGCTGCCCTCGTCGCCGGCGCCCACCTCCACCTCTCCGAAGAAGAGGCGCTGCGTCTCAGGTGCGCCCTTCACCCCCCTCCCGCTTGCAGCCCTTATCCCCACCCAGACGCAAGATCGACTGGCACATCATGCCCTTCATGTGCAGTACGTCCCTGCCCCCTCTCCTCCTGCCTTCCCTCACCCCCGACCAGTCATGTACCTGTACGTCCCTCGTCTCTCCCCCTCCCCCTCTCGCCCATCCTCCCCAAAGCATCTCCTTCATGGACAAAACCACCCTCGGCCAGGCTGCCGTGCTCGGCATCTTGTGCGTCCCTCCTCTCCCCCCCTTCGCTCGTCTCACACATCCCCAGCAAGGGCGCTCATCTGAACGCTAACCAGTTCAACTGGCTCGGTACCATCTTCTACTTTAGCTACCTCGTCTTTCAATACCCTCAAAATCTCGCTCTCCAGCGCTTTCCCGTCGGAAAGTGGATGAGGTACAACCGCTCGTCCCCTTCGTCCCCTTCTCACCCCTTCTTCTCAAAGCTTCAACATCTTCCTCTGGGCAGTCGTCCTCTGCTGCCATGCGGCTTGCACCTCTTTCGGTGCTCTCTTCGCAGTTCGCTTTCTCCTTGGTGTCTGCGAGGGCGCCATTACCCCCGGTTTCCTGATCGTCACCACCATGTTCTATACCCGTGCAGAACAGACTCGCCGTGTCGGTTATTGGTGTCCGTCCTGCCCTCTCCGCCAACCCACACGTCTCATTTCCTTTTTCAGTCCTTATGAATGGCTTCGCCATTATCGTCCTCGGCTTCATTGCCTATGGCGTCCTTCATACCCATACCCCCCACTTCATGCCCTGGCAGTGGTGAGCACCCCGACATCCCCGTCCTAGCGCCACTTATCTCTCGTTTCAGGCTCATGATCATCACCGGCACCATGACCCTGGTCACGGCCATCCTCTTCTGGTGAGTGCATCCCCATCCGGCTCGTATGTTGTCATCATCCCAGCCCTCAGGTTCTATTTCCCGGATTCTCCCACGAGTGCCTGGTTCCTAACTCCGCAAGAGCGCATTGCCGCCGTCGTGCGCATCCAAGTGAATCAGACCGGCGTGGAAAACAAGTCGTTCAAGATAGAACAGTATGTGGTTTCTATCAGAGTTCTACTCCCGCCTCATCACGCCCTCGAGATTCTACGAAACTGTCAAAGATCCCAAGACATGGCTTCTCGTGTTTTTCGCTGCTGCTTCGTGCGCTTCCTTCATCCCTCTGCATGATCGTTTTTCTGATGCGAAACCCTCCACCCAGCAATATCGTCAACTCGGTACGCCCTCATTTGACCATACCTGGACTCGGCACCCGGATGACGCTCGTTCTCTAGCTCACTAATCAACGCCAGCTCATAGTTGCCCAGTTTGGTTTCAATGCCATCCAAACAACTCTGCTTGGTTGTGTGGACGGCGTGGTCGAGAGTGCGTAGGAACATCTCCATTCAACCGGCCCGCTGACCAACCCTCCGATAGTCCTGACGATCTTCCTTGGCGTGACCCTGGCATCACAGCCTTCCATCGGCCGTGCTTATGCGGGTGTCCTCATGTATGTTCCCGCCATCCTCGGTGCCATCCTAGTCAGCACCCTTCCATTCTCGAACAAAGTCGGTCTTCTCTTCTCCTATTGGATATCAAGTGAGCCGCCGTCTCACTCCCCTCGAAGCAACCACTTCTGACTGTCGCCATTCAGTCTTTGCCATCTCTCCATTCACGATATTCCTAGGATGGGTCTCTTCCTTGACAGCCGGTCATACTAAACGCGCGTTCACATTTCCTTTCCCCTCGTGTCGTCGTCTGATCGGTCGCTTATAGGTATTACCACAAACGCCATCGTACTTTGTGCTTATGCCATCGGCAACGCTGTTGGTCAGTTTATGTGGAAGTCTCAGTACCGACCACGGTAGAGTTCATCCGGTCGTCCTACCAACCGAGCTTACTGTGTTGTAGGAACCATATCCCGTGGGGCGTCATCGCCGCTACCAACTTTTCGTCTGCAGTGGCCCTCCTCGTCTTGCGCTACCTGTACTGGCATGAGAACAAAAAGCGTGACCTCGAAACTCGGGATGACACGTACGACACCGTTTACATCAAGACCAAGTCTGGGGAAGAGAAGCAGGTTGACAAGGCAAGCGTGCTATCAGAACGCCGCGTCTGAATGATCTAACTATCGCCCACAGGCCTTCCTTGATCTGACCGACAAGCAAAACCGCGATTTCCGTTATGTCTTATAAATTTCCGCTCCTCGATACTCCTACAGACACCCGCCTGAAAGACAGTGCCTTGTATGACTGTGTAACACCAATAGCGTTTATCCAACTGTACTCGTTTGAAGTCTGCGACCTTCTGCTAGATGGGGATGGCGGACGACCATCTTGTAAGTGTCCTTGACGGGGTGTTCGGTTGGGACGACTTGCTGTGCCCAAGCAATGATTTCCAGTCGTTTGGTTCCTGTCAATATGCTGGAACAAGAAACACTGTCGTTGGAGGGTTCTATATAATGATCGGAATCTGAGTCTGTGTACTCAGAATCCTCGAAGAGCAGTGAGCCAGAGGCACTGGTGCTTTCGAATGAGCTTGAACAGGTGCTGCAAAAAGAAGAGGCAGATGATCTATATGAAGAAGACTGTCTGCATTTAACCACGGGGACGACGTTCGGCTCACGACCGTGGACTCGCGATGGGCACGTCGAGTATTCTGAACACGAGGCAAGGCTACCACGCCGCTTCAGCGACCCGCAGTCGTCCGAACTATGTTGATTGCAAGTGAGACTGGGCCCATCACAGGGGCCGTTCCTGGTAAACAACGTCTTGGATAGATGCAGTACGTGTCGCCGGAGCATCGTCAACGCCACTAGAAGGCGCAAGCGCTCGAGGACCAGTTCACAGGCAGGCACGTCAGCGACGGAGCCCGGGCGAAGCGAGAATCGGTCCACGATGTACGCCGCGCAGTCTGTTACGTCCGACTGCAGGACGCGGCGCGGTACGTATGCGAGGATGTGGACGTGATGCGTGTCGTACATGAGACCGAACAGGACCAACCACTCTGGAAAGGATCTTGTGGTAGCCTTAGCGGCTCCGCTTCGAATCAGCTTCGTGAGGAGGGTGAGATGGAACTGTGCATGGCTGCTCAGCTCTTTCGGGATGGATGCCAACGTGCTAGGTCCAGGACGCGAGTCCAAAGATGCGGGCGGAGGGGGACGTTGGATCCGAGTTGGCTCTTTCATCCCAAGGAGCAAACACTGGGCGTTGTCTTCAACCAAGGCATCATCTCCCGAGATGAGTGCAAAGTCGATGCGCCGAGGTGTGCCTTGCGATTCGCTGATTTGCCTCGTCTCAGCTACGTTGTAGGAATCGCTGGTGAGCATACCTCGTTGGGCCGGTACGAAGGATGCCCCTAAACGCGTGAGGAACCAGAGTCGCCAGACATCCAGAGTCCGTCCCACCATTTGTCAAAAGCTGCGACACGACGTCCAGCGGCAGTTCTTCATCGGGTATGATTGAGCATGTCTCTCTAACGCTTTCGAACCGAACGTTGCCAAAGGGGCAACGTTGGCTTGCGACGCACCCCGTTCCGCACTTGCTATCGGCACAAGCCAAGAACTCCTGGAAAGAGGCATGATAACTGGGCAAGACCCTTGCGCTCGGGGTAACACGAACCGACCATCCACGAAGTGGGTACAATGAGTTTCGCCCGTCCCTCGGGTTTCCAGCGAGAACGGAGATGGAGCACGTACGCCAACGGCTGCCTGAGCTCGAGCGGGCACGTCTCCAGTGACCTCCCGTTCGGCAGTAACCTGTGTGGAATCGCTCAAGTTGGGAAAAAAAAAATATGCTGGTCTCGGAGTCTCACTCCTCGTGCGCTGGCTTCTCGGAACACATCTACACCTGTGAAACTTGAAGTGGACCGGCGGATGAGACGAAGACTGCTGATGTGCCGCCACTCAGTGCGTCGCCGATGACCTGGCAATGCAATGGACCGTGCTGCAAGGGCATGGTGAGTGTCGCGTAGAGCAACCGCAGCGGGATCCACCATTACGTCCAACCAGGACGACTAATGCAGTTCTTACGTCATAGCAAAGCAGTCGAGCAAGTGTACGTGTAATATTACGATCAGCGTGCTGTCACACGATTCCTCTCGACCATGACTACGAGGTGTGCCAACTGCAGTCTGCCTGCGCTTTCTCAGTTGCAACAAGTTATCTCGAGTGCCACTTCCAGCCTGAACACTTTGCAGCTGCAACCGCATTTGCCACCGCGCGACAACATAGGCGGTTCAGCGCTTGAGTCACTCTTCACCAGAGTGACGTTCTCACTGCCCTCTCTAATAGGAAGCCCAGCACTTCAAGTTGCGATGGGCAGAGTTTCCTGGTATGCTAGCATGGTTGAATTTAAACTTCCCTGCTGCATATCCTATGCTTGATGTGAAAGGCGACGTAACCAAGGCTGCACTCCGAGCCCCCACAAGTCCTGCAGTCGCACCTTCCATACATGTTACGCGGGCACTAAGAACTTCAAGAACGTCAGGCCATGACAGCGGACAATGATCAGTATCGTCTTCCCCAGGCTTACCATCGAAATTTCGACAGCACAACATGCCAACTGCTATACAACACATCGCCCTAGATGATACCAGGCTGTCGCCGCTTCCTAGCTTTTCTTCTATGGTCAACCGGTTACTGCTGTCTCCTCGAGCCTTTGCATTCCACGATTACTAGACCTGTCGATGCTGCTAATGTACGTCAATCGCATAGGAATGGAACCCCAGTCTGCAGGGTTGTTGTATGACGATGTAAATGCTAATCGAACACCATTTGTGACCCTTCAGTGAGCTATCCAATTGCCAAACACGTGCTTTACACAAACGATGCCACTTTGACCGCTTTCCTAACGGCAGCCGAATTACCTTCAAGGTGTCGATACGTCGTCTGAAACGCTTGAGTCGTTTGGCGTTTTGTCTTGGAGGCTGACGAGGGTGCTGCCCCAGGTACTGTGATAGGTCTTCCAAAGAAGTCAACCGGTGGCTGGAGATAAGGAATTCGAGACTGGTCACGTTAAAATCGAAAATGCGACCCTTGCCTTGTCAACAATGTCAATATGTTTTTCCGTGCGAGCCCGTTTGGTGAGAGTACCAAGGTTAAAGTTGGATAATTGGGTTTGTTCCAAGGGGCCTGCTTCTTCCGGATTCCCTGTCGCATCACCATCATCATCGAACTCTTGCGCAGACACCCTGCATCAACGCCGAGTGAGGTAGCAGGAAGGGAGGCCAAAACAAAGAGTACTGACCTCTTACGAGTTGGGCCAGCGTTCACTTTTTCAACTGCGAACGCTTGTCGTGTAGCCAGAGAAGCGTCGATCTATGACGGACTCAGATGAAAGGAATAAACAGAGCAAAAGTTGGGGACCTCTGTAGCAATAAGGTGACGAACAGCATATCTCGAGAGTGCGATATCAGTTGCACGCTTCCCGTCATATGTCACGAATACATCTATTGGCCTATGACTTCTCGTGAGTGGCAACCGAGGCAATATTGCTGGGGAAACACACGGGTCTAATCTATAAACCATCTGTCCATCCTCCGCTCTTTCTTGGACAAACCGGAGCTCAAGGGAAACCATGATTTCAACAAGACGGGCGAGCAGAGCACGTTCTCCAGGTTTGACAACTTGGCTGTTAACCTGCAATACGGTGAGGCAAGCTCAGCTTCTGTAGGAGAAGAAAGTAGTATACATACGGGTCGCAAAGGAGGTGATATCATTCGATTAATGTATGGAGCAAACTCTAGCTGCAGGAGATGACCCATGATCAGATGTCGGTTAACCCCTGTGTTCCTTCCAGAAGCGCAAATCCCGTCAGAGAGTGACTTCAGAATATCTTCATTAGCGCGCGTGGTCAACCAATTCTAGGCGCGATAGGTGTCAGTAGTCCGAAGGCACAGTAATCAAAGGTACTTGCATCCCAGTCCGTAGAGTCCCTTTCGACTCGTTTCCCTGCACGTTCTCGGCAAAGCGGATGAAACGGAACGAGCAAGTACGGGAGGTACGCTTGCAGGCCGAAATCACCGTCGGCATACATGGCCGAAGAAATTATATCGAATGTTCCTAACCACTCGTTTGCCTTCTCGTATCGATTCATATTTGCCTCATGTCGATGACAGTTCGTATAATGCGCGAAACAGCCTAAAAGAATTCATTACCGAGACATTTGTCTTTAAGGAAACGTACCATTCGCAATATTGGGGAGGTTGTTGAGAGCTTCTATGGTTCGACTGAGGCGGTTAACATATCGTGTCTCTTCCACATCACTGATGGCCAGCTCCCGGATTCGCTTACGCGACAGGGGTGCAAACATCTCATTCAGGACTGCCGCTGCAGTGACATCCGCCTCTTTCATCCCAACTGTGGCACGACGTATCAATTCCTCTGTGACGCATTCATTGCGTGATTTCATAAACTATGTTTATACTGGTAAATGATGCAGTCGATGGGAAGTAGGGCAACGAACCTGTAGAGTGTTTAGACAACCCCTCAGATCGCCTTTCGCAGCGTTTACCAAGGTGCCAAGCGCTCTTGTGTCTGCGTTCAGCCCTTCGAGCTGGCAGATTTCCCGAAGCCGCTTTATTATGTGAGTATCTGCAGGTCGTGCATACCGAATCTGTTTTGCGTGTGGGCGGAGCTTAGCAAGTGAGTGTGCGTTCTGATCATTACAGATACAAATGATGGGCCGTAACAAAGGTCGTTTATCGCTCTGGGTTCCAGCTTTCCCTGCTTGGTTTTAGTCAATGTATGAGTTAAATAAGAAAACCCACCTACGTTTTTTCTTTGGTTTATCAAGGGTCAGTGAAACAAGTTTCTGGACGAAACTATTTGACTGTGAACAAGACCTGAGTACTGGAAGAAAATCGGACTAACGACGCACATTGTCACCGCCACCAGTTGCGCCATCAATTTCGTCAATTATGAGCAAGACAGGCTTCGCGCTACCGATTGCAGAGCCCGACTCGAGTATCGGACGGATCCGGTCATCAACTGACTGTGCCGACCGCGTGTCACTACGACATGTTTGGTGAAAATGAAGATTCCTATGTATAGGGGAATTACCTGGCATTGATTTCCGCTACTTCATAGCCTGCTTGCACAGCAATGACGTGGGCTAGTGTGGTCTTGCCAAGGCCGGGAGGTCCGGATATCAGGAGAAGCTAATGGTGGCGTAGCTTTACAAATAGGAATGGGGATCGTCAGGCTCCTCACCTTTTCCCTTGGTCGGCGATAATCGTCTTCGGGATCATAGTTCGGGTCGTCCTCCCTAGTCCGCTTCTTGTTTCGTTTTTTACCGAAAACACACCAATCCCATTGTTTTACCCAAGCCATCACTTCCCTAGCAACCCTTTCATTGCCTAAAAGCTCTGTGAAGCGCTGAGGGCGGTATTGATCAACCCATAACATGTCATTAAGTAGCCAACGAGATGCATCCGGTTTCGAAGTTCTTTTTTCTTTGTATGAGAACTACACCTGAATACGGAGATAGATTATATGCGTACGAAATCATAGTGGTTGAAGCCATGGACACCGAGAGTTCATCCATAAGCCTATGGATTGGCACATCGAGCAGGGTTGCCATTGGTGATGTCGAAGAAGACTAATGGCTAAGTTAGCGATGATGGACATAGAATGCGACTCCGAACCTTTTTCAAGATTATTGTCTTGGATTTGCGCGGGATAAAAAGAGGCTTTCCATCAAAGGTTGTCGCGCGAAGAGGAGCACGAGGATGTGCCAACACCTCGGTGGTAGGACGTCTTAGAGACATTGGGTTATTCCTGAAGCGGTCGGGTCTGAGACCCAGAATATGTGAGACCGAAGGGAAAGTGTCATCTGATTTCAATCAGAAACGGTTACTCTATTGAAATCGATGCACTTGCCCTGAGTTGATGAAGGCGGTTCCGTCAACGAAGCTGTGATGTCTGGCAGACATGAAGGACGCGACGCACATGCAAATACGACACAGCCTACCATTGTCCTGTGACTGCGATGTATCGTCACTTGGAGTGTGGGGCATGTCTGGAACGAAGGCGGAAGACTCAGAGTCGAGCGTTGAGATGGAAGTGCTACCCAAGAGGCCATTGGAGACGAAGGCAGACGAAGAAGCGGAGAGTGCGGGACCAAGCAGTCCCGTTGGCAGATAACCGTCGTTCATCCTCGACGTGAGTGTCGCTGTGAACGCGTCGATACCGCGACGCGCTCGTGATTTCCCACGAACGCGTCTGTGGCTGTCCCCCAAGGAGCGCGGCCGAAGTCGGGTGAGTCGGAGCTTGGAACTGAATTCAAATTTTACTTGGCGCGTGTCGGAACGAGTATTTCTTCTACACACTCTGTTGTCGTCCTCGTCGTTCGCCACTATGCTAACCGCTCGCGGCATCACCCGCGTCTCCAGGAGAGCCGTCAACAGCGCAAAGAACTCTAACCGGTTCTTGCAAACCACCGCGCCGCTCTTGACCCGCTCCTCCTTCCCTGCTCCCTCGAAGCAAAATACTGCAGCCCGTCCCTCACGCATTCCCGCTTCACAACCAGGTCCGTCCTTCCTTCTTTACCTTGTGTCTAGCGCTGACGATGCGTTTGTGCATACCCATCTTTTCCATGTGGATGCAGTGCGTCATTATGCATCGGAGGCCAAAGGAACTATTGGCACTGTAAAGACAGTCATTGGTGCCGTCGTCGACGTTCAATTCGAGACCGATACTCTCCCTCCCATTCTCAATGCTCTCGAGGTTCAGGATTTCCATGGTGGTCGTCTTGTACTCGAAGTAGCATCACATCTTGGCGAGAACTCTGTCCGTACCATCGCTATGGACGGTACTGAGGGCCTTGTCCGTGGGCAGAAGGTCGTCGACACTGGTGCTCCCATTCGAATCCCTGTCGGTACCGCAACTCTGGGTCGAATCATGAACGTCATTGGAGAGCCCATTGATGAACGGGGACCCATCAAGGGTGTCAAGCTCTCGCCCATCCATGCTGACCCTCCTCCATTTGTCGATCAATCGACTACTGCTGAGGTTCTAGAAACGGGTATCAAAGTCGTCGACCTTTTGGCTCCCTACGCACGTGGTGGCAAGATTGGTCTCTTCGGTGGTGCTGGCGTCGGCAAAACTGTGCTGATTCAGGAGTTGATCAACAATGTCGCGAAAGCCCATGGTGGTTTCTCTATTTTTTGTGGTCGGTATATTCTCTCATTCCCAATTGGGCGTATTATCGAGTCTCATTTCTTGTTGGCCAGGTGTCGGCGAACGGACTCGCGAGGGTAACGATCTCTATCACGAAATGATTGAAACTGGCGTCATCAATTTGGAGGGAGACTCCAAGGTTGCTCTAGTCTTCGGTCAAATGAACGAACCCCCTGGTGCCCGTGCCCGTGTTGCGTTGACTGGTTTAACCATTGCTGAATACTTCCGTGACGAAGAGGGTCAGGACGTGCTGCTATTTATCGACAACATCTTCCGTTTCACCCAGGCTGGTTCCGAGGTGTCTGCCTTGCTTGGCCGTATTCCTTCAGCCGTCGGCTATCAGCCAACTCTTTCGACTGATATGGGTGGCATGTGTGTAATTTTTATTCTTACGACCATTTTTGTGATTTACAAGATTGTAGGCAAGAACGTATCACAACGACGAAGAAGGGCTCGATCACATCCGTGCAGGCTGTGTACGTCCCTGCGGATGACTTGACCGATCCTGCCCCGGCAACCACTTTCGCTCATTTGGATGCAACAACTGTGTTATCTCGTGGTATCGCTGAGCTCGGGATTTACCCTGCTGTGGATCCTCTAGACTCGAAGTCTCGCATGCTTGACCCCCGTATTGTTGGCCGGGAACATTATGAGGTTGCCACTGCGGTCCAGAAAATCCTTCAAGACTACAAGTCACTGCAAGATATCATTGCGATCTTGGGTATGGACGAGTTGTCAGAGGAGGACAAACTAACTGTATGTGTGATGGAATTGCCACCTATGACGTTACATATTGACAACGTGGGCCTAGGTTGAACGTGCCCGTAAAATTCAGAGGTTCATGTCGCAGCCATTCCAAGTCGCCCAGGTCTTTACTGGTTACGAGGGCAAACTCGTTTCTCTGAAAGATACTGTTCGGTCGTTCAAGGAAATCCTATCCGGTGCGCATGACCATCTACCCGAGTCTGCCTTTTACATGGCTGGCACGATCGAGGACGTCAAGGCAAAGGCTGAGCAGCTCGCGAAAGAGATGGGCGGCAACTAGAAAGATAGACAAAACGCGGACATGGTGTTACCCGCTGCCTTATATGTTCAGGCTTTGTCGTATAATCTTCCATACCGCACTTAGTAGATTCTGGTCGACATCCTAGGGAAATTTACAACCGTGTGTGCAATGCTCAGTTCTCGGTTTTAAGGCGCTATAGCCAAGTGGTTACGGCGACAGATTAGAATGTAAGGGAGGTTCATCTGTTACTCTTTGAGTGCGCAGGTTCGAATCCTGCTGGCGTCGTCGAGTTTTTTTGTATCCGACTTATTCAACAGTGCTGTGCACTGCCTGGCCAAATGAGTTGTGTCCCCGATACCTGTCTCCGTCGTCCGTCAGACCTCGACAACGATGGTCCCTACTATCGAGGAGCTAGAGCAATATTTCGACTATGTCGAACGTCTTGTGGTGGACACCCTGGCGGCTGCCTCGCCCGACCTCCCAAACGTCCAAGAAGCCTTTAAGCGTCTTTGGCTCGACATTTCTCGCTTCGGTCCTCCTGGCCTGCCTTCTCTCCCGAATATCCGTGTTCCTGGACTTGGGACATTTGAAGTCCCTCTTCCTCCCCCTCCCCCTCCTCCCCCTCCGCCAAAGTCTCTGCTCGACAACGCAGGGGACTGCATTGTCCAGCATCCGTGGATAACATCAGGCATGGTTATTTCAGCCCTAGGGGCTGGCTTGCTTGTGGGATACGGTGTCGTCCGCATGAGGTCTCTTAAAGGAAGAAGCGTCAATGTGGAGTCGTTGCAATCCGAGAAACGCCAGGCTGTTGGTGCGTCCCCTACGTGTCGCTCGTGGCTCCAGCTTGACGTGTCCCAAGTCATCTTGGGCGGTGACCATCCCTTGGGATTGCCACTGATTTTAGAATTTGAGAAACAAGGTTACATTGTCATCACCAGCGTCTCCTCCCCTGAAGCTGTGAGCAACGTTGAAAGCAAGGGGCATGGTTACATTCGCTCCCTCATCCTAGACCCCAACGAAGTATGTCCTGGCATGGCCCTTCACCAAAGAGGCTCTGATGTATTTCATGTCAGCCGGGGACGATCCCTATTTTCCTTCGATCGCTAGCATCTACGCTCTCTCGGCGATTTCCTATAACCGCTGCGGGTGACCCATACGCACCCACGCCTCATCATCCCCTAGTACATTCCGTGATATCGTTGCTGACCCTGCCAACTGCCTCTGTCCAATGTGCGCCAGCGCCATTCGAACAGATCTCCTTGCGCAATACCTATCTTCCCCATCTCCTTTCAACGCACATTGCACCACTTCAAACGATCCAGGCCTTGTTGCCGCTGCTCCGCACGGACGCCTCACGTGCCCGTGGTCCCAAATCAATTATTCTATGCTTGCCGGCTGCTGACGCACATGTGGGGCTTCCATTTGGGAGTGTGAGTGCCATGAGCGCTGCTGCCACTCTTCGTGCGGCCGATGTTCTCCGCCGTGAAATTGCCGCCGCCCAAGGAATGAACACGATCCGCATTGTAGCCGTTGACGTAGGGGTAGTTGGTTCATCGACGAGTGATCTAGGTGTCAGAGTCAATATGGATGACTGGACTCCTTCTGAGAAAGCCACTTACGGGACGGCATTCAGTAACCTGCAAGAAACCCGAGGTTCGCGTGTTCCAGTGGACGTGTCTACCTTTGTCGACAGTCTTGTCGGCGTGGCCAGTGGAGGAACTAGAGCAAGGTGGTCCAGGAAACTTGTCTTTGGTATCAGTTTGGGTCTTCTATATGAACAGGTCAAGGATTGGGTACGAGGTAATAGGTTCTCTGTTGGGGCAGGAGGTTAGTCGCGTCGCTAGTTCGCCATTCCATCAGCTCAACCATAATGACTAGCCAGCACGTACGCAATTGCGTCCCGCCTTCCTCCCGTACTCTTGGATAGCCTTATGGTACTTCCTCACCTCTTGATCAACACTCGCAACCGCCTTTTACCTCTTTCGCCCCCGACTGACCCTCCAAGTGATCGTGCTGCTGGATCTACGACTTCTCACCCAGAGACTACGTCTAGAAGTGGGACGACTCCTTCGATTCTACAACCACCTGTAAATCCAATTTCCACGACTTCAGGGGCCGCTGTGATCCTCGAGTTGCGTCCCTATGTCGAAGAACAAGGGACTACTTCCGATGCAGACGCCGAGAGTAACGATGGGGACCTTGAGAGTAGCGGCGTTGGGAGCAGTTGGGTGAGTTTGGGACCTCGCGAATCCACCGAGTGACTGGCGGACGAATGCCCGGAGCTTTCGCTAGTGATATAGTTTACGGATACTGACCGTGGGTCTGCAGAGTCGATGTCATAAGATGATGTTCTCTTCGAAAACTACGTCCTCTAGTGTAAATTAACTCGTCTAGGCCTCGAGCATGTTTGTTTTCCCGCGTACTCTCATACTTCGCACAGTCAAGTAGCGGAGTCCCTCAGCCAGTATACGTTGCAATTTCAAGGATGGGTGGGTCCGAAGAACGCGAAATGAGTGATGCCTCCTTACTTTGTTCCCTTCAGGCGTTTCTCTCTGGCTTGTGCCTACAGCGGCAGAGCTGGATGCAATCAAATCTGTTCTCCCAAGACGCCCATCGACAGATCATCCTCAGGCTCTCTCCCCGAGCTCCTATCCCTCTATCCTACCCCACATCACTCTTGCAACGGTTCCCCTGGAGTCCGGGATTCCGGATGTACTCCTCGATGCCATTCCGAAGAACCAGCAGCCAATCCGTGCCAACTTCCAGTCCCTCGCCGTCGGTGACCACTACTTCCGCTCTGTGTTCATCGACATCCAGCCCACACAAGAGCTCGTCGATCTTCAGAACCGGATATCCAGTAACCTGCGCCGTCGTGGCCTTGAACCAAGTGCTCCGAGGTTCCCTCATATGTCGCTGTGCTACATCGCGGATGAGGACAAAGGCCATCGGGATATGACAGCACGGGCGTTGAGAGACACGGGCATTGTGAGCGAGAGGGCTGACATGCAGTCCCTCTCACTACAATGTGGCGATGTCAGCTTACGAGGCTTCGATGGTGTAGAAATTTGGATGAACAGATGCGACGGTCCTGTAGAGACTTGGGAATTGGACGACAGAAAGGTGAAGCTGTCTCCGGCATACGTTCAATGAAGACATGGAAGATTGGCAGACGGGTTGTTAGTGAGACGAGCTATGATAATGCGATAATCACAGAAAGAGATACAAAACTGCCGACATGATCAACGTGACAAACAGAAAGAGCAAAAAGCGTCGGAGTAACCTGCTGCGCGGGTTATCCAGCTCTATCCTGATGACAAGCTCTTTCTTGTCTCTGTCATTCAAAAACGGGTTGTACCGGTGGCATGTGGCGCTCCATTCCATATTTCCGACTACCCAGTCGATCAATCCGTCTGCATATGCAGCGACGTGCTCATCCATATCCCGGTCAAACGAAGGTAGCTGTTTCCTACAGGCGTGGAAACGCTCAAGCGCCGCCGCAAACAGTTTCCCAGTATGATCGAGTCTTTCCTGTAAGTTCAAATGAGCAGTCGTCGGATCTTTCTGCATTACCGTCAGAAGGTTGTTCAAAGCTCCATCTTGGCGATATTCCTTCTTGAAGGAGTAGACATCCTAGGTAAAATGTAGAACGGGCTCGAAGCCAGCAGAGAGGGGTTAGGAGACTATTGCTCACGTTAACAATGAAAACCATGTCTAATGCGACCTCCTCCATCTCTCCTATGATGGGGTGTGCCAAAACACTATCAGGGATGTAGAGGCGGCGAGTGGATCGCATCATGACAAGGCACGGACGTGTACCAATCGTCTCCCGACGCATGATCATGTACAACTGGATGTCGCGGACCGTATCCTTCTTCCAGTGGGCTTCCCGGTCACGGGCTTCTTGAATGGTGTTCTTGGAAAAGTTTGCGTTCGAATCAACGAACTGGGGCCAGTGAAACGAGTCGATGGCAGCTCTCATATTAGGAACCAATTCCCTGCGTTGGGAATGTCAACAAGACCATGACTCGGCTTAGAGATTGCTAACCGACCTGCGCATTGTCTTGATGAATGGGTGTCGAGAGTTTTCATCCTTGTCACATTGTGCCAGCGTTTTAATCCACAATTGTGAAAGGGCTACAGCCTCTGCACTTGAACAGCGATCGCTGTATAAAATACATGAACACATGTGCACAGAACGATGGAGGATGCGCACGTAAGCACTTCTAGCATGATCGATGCCGTCATATAGTCAAGTATTCCCCTCAACTCCTGACAGGAAGCAAGAGGATATGCCAAGGCTGCCAGTAGAGGTACTTCTGTATCATAGACTTCCTAACAACGGAGATCAGAGAGCGTGTGCCAAAACACAGTTAGCAGGTACGCACAGTGGCTAAGAGCCAGCCGAGCTTATCGCGAACCCATGCATGGTATCCAGTATCGGCGTCCTTGTAGTGGGGGCTCATCTGGCCACCTGGTTTCTTGGGAAGCAAACCGAGGAAGTCAGGAAGGCGGTAAGCTTGCGTGGGCATGGGGGGCTGATCTCCCAGCATGATACATGCTGCATTTGTAGTTCCTACAGTTGGCGTGCACCTACGGCATCAGGTTCCAAGGTGAGACCAGCGTGCACTAAACTCGCGAGTGGCGAGTAAGACCGTCTTGGAATGACTGTCCAGTTGCCAGGAAAAGGCCGCTCCAAGCGCACCCACCGTATCCTCAGATATCGCGCGTGACGGCTAAACGATCACGAATTGAGCAGTCTCAGTGGTGTGGTCAGAGTCTCAGCGTGTCTAGTAAGCGGTGGCACCTATGCAACGAAAGAGTACTAATGTCTCACCACTAAATCAAGGCTGTGACTTAGTTGTCTCAGATGGATCTGAGTAATGTACACACAAACCGCAGCCAGATGAACCGTTGGCGTTGCCCCCGTTCACTGTGTCGCTGATTCATCGATCACGTACTTGGCAGTGTTTCAGAGTTAATTACAACTGTATGTCGTTTTAGTGTAGAACGTGGACGTAAAGAAAGGAAAGCTGATGCGGACTGAATCGACACGGCCAAAAGCTAAAAAGGATTGCTACCACAGGTATAAAACTTATGACGTCCCTTGCTGACCCGATCCTATGCCAAATGGTCAAGACACTGATGGGGGCTCGTAGAGGGGCAACGGAACCGAATCATCGAGCTTCCGTTCGCCATTTGAGTGGAAGAGTTGTGAATACGCCGGGAGAGTTCGCGAACGGGGTACATTCTTCTGCGTATCTCCCCGTTGGTTCTCCATGGCATTTCCGGATGGTGTCGTAACTTCAGGGACATCGACGTGCCTCATTGGGAGAGAAAAATGGAGGCGTTCGAGTATTGTTTCGCTTGAGTCAGCAATGCCATACTCGCAATGAATCACGACGTGCATATGGTGCTCAACACTGAACAGTGGACTACTCTCGGTGAGTCGTCGCTTCCGGGTGCCAGCCCAATCGCGTAAATAGGGCTCCACGAAAATAGGAATCCTAGTCTCCAGAATGTACCAATTCTCATCAGAAGACGGACTTGGGCCCCGGGCGAAAATATAGCCGTCACCCGAGACGACATATCTGCTCGACTCGGTAGGAGCAAGGATAGAGAACGATCGTTTGGCACTTGCTCCAAATGTCCCGAGAAAACCAGTGTCATATAGGGTTTGGATGGGGTGGGGGTTTCGCAACGGAACGCAGGGCGGTTGGTGACTTCGCGAGGGAATCGGATACTGATCGACGTCGTCCCGAGTTGAGTTGTTCCTAATAGTCGGCCGTGTTAGACAATAGCTAGCGGACTCGGATGAAGTCAAACCTGTACAGTTCAACCTGCTCCACATCGACGGAAAACTCCGTTATCCTCAATCGTGCTCGCTCGGAGTCGTCCAAGTCTTTCCCGCGGACACGTAAAACAAAGGGAACTGAACTTTCATGCATTGCTGTGGCACTGGGTATGCTGGCGACGACCTGGATCTTTTCCAAAACGTTTCCTGGAATAGATTTTCGAGAAGAATCATCGGAATTGGGTACGCGACGTGCATCCACAATATAGACAGACATGTTAGAGGGTCCAGGCTGGGGCTCGACAAAGCGCCGAAGAATGATCGGGCATCTCCGTGCATCAATTGTGCGCATACGAGAACGCACGGGCCCACAAAGGTTCGCGAGGGAAAATGGGGAATGAGCGCTGTTGATATCGGCAAATGTAGCAGTGGCGTAAAGAGCATAGGAGGTTCCGGTTGCTTGCAACGAGGCGTCCCCATAGACTGAAGTAGTTGGCAGCCAACCAGGTACCGGGATATCAAAAGTGACATTCCACAGGCAAGGTTTATCAGAGTCCTCATGGCCTTCGTTGGTGAGGTCCACATGACCATTTGGTAGTAATTCGCGCATAACTGAGCAAAGGCGTATGGAAGCATACCCAGTTCCGAGAGTAAGCATTTCTGACTGGCCTTCAAAGGTGATAGTCAGAGATTGCAACAGGATACGTGTAGTTGGTCTTTGTCGGGCGAACACCGAAGATGGTGAGGTGAGTGAGACGGAGACATGACCTGAAAGCGAGAATATTGATCTAATCAGGTACGGTGAGACGGACAGCACCAGGAAACGAAACAGGTCCTCTTACGACGAATCTGCGTCCCCCCATAGATCCAGGATGTCTGAGGATGGCTGGATGCTTAATGCAAGGGGCATCTATTTGTCAAAGAGTCGGAAGATGGGTTGACTGGAGGCATCTGGTCGCTGTAACCCGTTATATATATGGACACATGCCACTCGGTTACCTGGGCCGAGGAGGAAGGGGACAAAGGCAGCCAGACCGAAGGGCCGTCATCGCGGAGGGGAATGTATTACGGTTGGCAAGGCTCACGCGGTGCTGGTACTGCGAAAATTCGGTCGATAGAGGCAGATCCCGATGATTCCATTGTTTCACAAACTTGCGAGTTGCCTTTGGTGGAGGACAAAGGAACTAGGAACGTGGTCGTGGCAGGGGAACAATGGAGAGCTCGCTTGACGAGTGACGCCCATTGTCCTCCCTTTATGGGTCCGTACTGAAATTCGTGGCAAACACGACGCTACGCAGCACATACAAGTAGCTCTATCATGCGAATACCTTGGACACTGCCAACGCATCCTCTTCTCTTTTGCGAAGTTCCTTTCTCCGCGCATGATCTTGTTGAGCGTCCTTCCGCTTCCCGTATCTGTCTCCCTTGCTTTGCTTAACCATCTTCCTGATCGCCGTTGGTGTAATAAATCCTGCAATATTGACACTCGTGTCAGAATCGACACCTCGAAACCCGGGTAAAGCGTCAGACCTAGGTTCGAGTAAATAGTAGCACCGCCAAAAGCGCCCTCGAAGATCCGAATGGGTGTTAGCACGAATCGAGGACCAATCTCGACTAACGATGTGCTCGGGGGTGCATTAGGTTGCTGAGGATCTTTCTCGAATATCTAATGTGCGAGGCGTTTAACATCACAAAGAGTATATTTATACGCGGAGTTGACCTGAAAGTTTCTGAACCAGATCTTGTTGTCAAGCATTGAGAACGTTAGAACGTGATCAATGAACGGTTTCGCCCTTCGAGCCAGAGGAGGAACACCGAAGATCTGGTCAGCACGCTGTTAAGTGGATCACTGAGTCGAATCAACTCTCGCACATGCGTGAAAATCTCTTTTGCCAGCTTGCCCCACTCGCTCTCGTCAAAGGCCTTGTCGAAACTGAGTATACCTCGACTTCCTTTGAGACAGTTGCCAGTCATCTTTAGTTCGTCCATCGTGTGCACATTCTGCACGTGTAATTTTATGCTGGGTCCATTGGGAGTCTTTGCCGCCCACATATAAAGATCCTCGTGTCTTCGTGCCTCAAAGTACAGTGAATTGTTGCAATTACTAAGATCTGCTAACTCCGGCAGAAGGTGCAGTTGAGATTTTGAATCTAGCTTGGATTCTGCGAACAGGGCGTGGTGTGAATCACTGGTCGGAGGATATCAACCAGCACGACGACATACCCTTCTTAGCGTGAGGCAAGAGAGCCTCCAGATCGTTCATAAGGTGCCGCATCCTGTGGGTGACACCACGGGAGGAGAGGAGCAAGACGCGCTGCTTGTTCCGTTTTTTGGGTGGGACTGGTGCTTCGTCGTCGACTTCCACGTCGTCCGCCTTGCGTTTGAGTTTGCTTTTTGATTCGGCTTTTGCAGCATTGGCCTTTTGTGCTCTCAGTAGCGACGACATTTTTGATTCAGCAAGGAGGCTCAGCAGTAGTAGGAAAAATATTATGTAAACAGTCAGAGCCTGTCCTTAAGCGTCTACGCATCGAGAAACAAACAACCTCACGACGCCGGAGTGGGGGGGAAGAGAAAGAGAGGAAAGTTTCAATATCCGTAAATTGGGCAATCTCAGGAGGACGACGACGAAGCTGAAGCCCGAAGTTGCTTTTGTTTCTCTTGTTCCAGTCGCTGTTCAAAAAGTGTCAAGGTGGAAGACGAACATAAGAGCAAGCACATACATGGTACAGCAATTGGACCGCCATTTGGATATTGGCGGGCTGCCCAGTAATCACTACCAGTCTTTCACCTTCCGAACCAGACGACGGAGCGCCGTTCAAGCCAGCACCGGGTTCCATGATTTTGATCTGACTGGCACTCATATGTCTTATCTCGTTGATCTTGCTCCCCCCTTTTCCAATGATGCACCCCACAAGATCGTTCGGAATGTAGATTTGTTGCGTTTGTAACTGCTGCGGAGGGTGGTGGGATGGTGCATAAGGGTGATGCGACGAGTAACCCGGCACATAGGATGACCCAGCATACGGTGGACGTCGTGAGTAGCTCGACGGGCGATAGTTTGAATGACCAGAAGATGGCATGCGCTCTTGTGCCTCGATGAGTATATTGCCGATATAATATGTCGCGATGTGGATCGCATCGGCAACCCCTGCGACACTCAGGACACGCTACAGGTTTAATCGCATATAAGGCTTCAAGGTCAAAGTTTCATCGGTGCAGGGGTACTTACTTCTGTAGAACCGGGGAGCATACCCTCGCTCGCGTTCAGGCGTGCACCACTGGCGTCTTGAATTTCCTTGATCTTCGACCCTTGCTTGCCTATCACTGACCCCATACGGGAATTGGGAATCATGAACTTGATGGTAACTGCGCGACTTCCTGGGACGGAGGGGACGTCGAAAGGTTCGTCATTGATTCTCCGTACAATAAGGCCAAAGGCCTGATGATGATGCCACGTGAAGGCTAGGAGCCAAAAAGGGACCGAATACTTGCCTTGGACACTGCATCAAGTGGGCCACTGACGTTTAGAATCCGCTCTGGATTTCCAGGAATACTCTCCGAAACCATGACGCGGGCCCCGCTCTTGTCGCGAATCTCGTTGACATGTGAACCACCCTTGCCTATGATGATCGACGCATCTTGAGTGACTATCAAGCATCGCATATGAATCATCGCTGAAGGTGGTGGTGGAGCAGTGGAAGAGGAAGGGGCTGTGGAGATGGTAGCATGTGGCCTGCTGGCTTCATCTGACCTTGCGCGGGAATCTCCACTCTTGTTGTCTGATGGAGAGGGTTTGGGTGAGGGCGTAGATGCCGTCGTATCTGCTGCGGATGCGGGGCCTTCTGCCATATTCACATCATGAGTCATAGATGGATGGGAAGGTGAGCCGGAATCTTGGTATTTCTGAACTCGAGAGTCATCCGGTGATGCCGTAGCGCCTGTGTTTGCGCGCTTGTGATGCTTTTTCTCGTCCGAGTCTGAAGGAGAACGGGAACGTTTTCGGTTATAGTCAACTTCTGCCATGACGAATTTAGCCAAAGAACAAGAATGAAGATATGGATTTGGGGATGAGAGCTTGAGAGTAATGATGATATGGAAGGTGGTTTGTAGTGAGAAGTCGGAGGGACGGATTTCTGAGGGGGAAGGGGGGGAGGAGGTGAGGAAAGGTGGATTCGAGCAGGGTAGTCGCCAGTGGAGAACGAAACGAACATACCTCGCAACTATCTAACGTGCAGAAAAAATCAGAGCACAGGAGAGAGAACAAGGGCGAGGGTTGTCCCCCTGCGCAAACATGTTACAACACAACAACACAGCCTTCTACTAGTACTGGGAAAGGGAGCCAGACTTTTCAAGTCTCCACAGAGCCAGATCTACAGTCAGTTTCTGTTCGAGGCCACCAATTCTTTGATGAATTCCTCCCAACGTGTTTCCCACAACTTCATGAGTCGTCCTTTTTCTGCCTCCCCGAGCATGGAATGCTAAACAATGAACGATCGCTCATTCGAGCCCGAAGAAAATAAGAGAAAGTGGCGAACCGTGATACTGTCACGAGCCAGATGACCAAGCATCGAGAGGCCTGTCACCTCACTTGCAACGAGGACCTTGCGCACCCGTCTGTACTCTCTACGAACGGAGATAGCCATAGCGCCCACCTGATAAAAGTCGAAGGAAAGGCCCATATTCTGAAACATCCCAGGATCGTCGGAGTTGAGTGTAATTGGAACGCCGTGATTTAAGAGTATGGGTATGGGATGCATGGGTATGGAGGCGGTAAGGCGCTGGTTCAAAGGCGGTGAGTTGCGAATAGCGAAACGAATGTTTAACCGTTACGAGTATCTCATTCCTGGCGCAGTGATCAGAGCCATGGAATTAGAGCGACGTCATAACCTACGAAATCGGACAGATTTCCAAAGCTATTCCTTTCTCTCTGCATATTTGCATCAATTTAGGATGCTTCACCAGGGAAAACCTACAGGTCATGTAAATCAACCAACGGGGACGCAAATGCTCTGTTAAACGGTACCCATGGCCAATGCGCCTTGTCCCGAGTAGGATTGCATCATAAAGGTTCTCGTCAGCTCGCGTACCGTCGCCACAAGTTTCTCCCGCGTGAAAAATGAAAGGGATGTCCACTCCCAATTCTTTCTGTCGTTGCTTAAATGCCATCAGCTGGTCCAAGTAGTCACGCAATGGGTGAAGAATGTTTTCGTCTCCGACAAGGTCAAAGCCTAGGTACGGTGCAGTCACTTTTTGATATATCTACCGCGAGAAAGAGTGAAATTTACCGATGATCAATTCAGGGAACGCCTGTTTCATCCGCATGCAGTCTTCCAGGTGATCTCTGAGCATATCACCCCCACAGTCCCGAATGACTGAGTAGATTATCTGAGTGAATCGTGGTCAGTAATCTGTGAGTCCCGTATGGCAAAGAGAGATAAACCTTTGCCCCAAAGAAATCGTGATGCTCTTTCCTAAACTGATCGACCACCAGGCTAAACGTCCTCAGCCAGTCAAGGTGTGGGACATTCTCCTCTCCATCTACACCAATCATGTATCTGAAGCAAAGTCGCAGATAAACGAAAGAAATCCGTGTAACATAGCAATGCAGCTGACTTGGGACTGAAATTGATCCGTGCCTCGATATAGGATATTCCATCCTCATAGGATTCTTGAAGAAAGTGTCGAATATACTCTCCCCATATGGGAAAATAATAAACAAGGCTCTGGCGTTGCGCCTTGCATATCAACAACTTCTCTCGAGTTGGAGAAGGGATAAAGAACAAACGTGGGTTAGTGTCGCGGCAGAGCGAAATACATCCCAGATCTGATTGGAGTAAGCATGACTTAGCAAGGTTGCCCGTGTACTTTTTCTCACCCTAATATTGTTGTTGTGACTGATGTATGCGTCGCTTGGATTGATAGACATCTTGCTGGTGAGCCACCGATCAAATCCATCGGGTCCTCCCAAGGCTGCGTCGAATCTTTGGCGGGCCGTGGCAAGAGGCACCCAAGTATTGGGATGATATCTTGGATCTGTAAGCGACGTTGAGGCAGTGTTCGAATTAGTGGTAATCGGTCTCAAGTTTGGTTGGACGGATGCCATGTTGGCCGACGTGATCCATTCCGGAGAAGATATGTGAACAACTGGGTGGCGCAATGCGATATCAAGCAGGGTTTTCGCCCTGACAGTCAAATCAAGATGAGCGTGCAGTAGGGCCCCCTTTGGCATCTGCAGGGATGCTAAAGGGATCAATCCTTGGAGCGGGCGGACTGGCGGGTGGGAAGAACCTTGGAGATGATGCGAAAGAGCCTCGTTTTCTGAATGATGCTCTTGCCTGGTATTTTGTGAGCCCACGAACATAGCTGGTGCGGTGCACATACCAGTGAGGAACTCCATTCCGGGAAACGGATGTGGGACCTCGTCTTGCTGCACGCTCCACACGGATTCTGCATCGTCGGCGCGTATACGGCGGACGATTTGGTCCGCTTCAGACTCCAAGACAGTGTTCGGTCGGACATGGTCCAGACGGAGCGCTCTGTCGGCGTTGATCAGCGCCTCGCGTTCCAAGTGGTAGTCTTTGAGCAAGGACATGATGATGCACGTGACTCGTGGTGGAGGCGCGACGCTGTTTTGTGTGAGCCTGATAGCGAGCCAACATGTCCTCGGAAGACGAAATAAGTGAGGACGTTTCAACCTTGACCGAGTGCGAGGCGTTCATTCTAAAACAGCTGTCTCGCAGACTACTGGGAGCAACGCCCAGGTGCACCTCCGTCCAACACCACCAAGCCACGCGTTCAGTCCCGCAAGAAGATAAAGGCCAGCTCACCGGGACCGAGCGGTGTACCTCAGGAAAAGCCCTCCTCGAAACGCGCGCTAGAAACTACTCTGGATGACAATGATGATGTCGCGCTGGATGCTGCCCACGCGAAACCAGGGCCAAAATCCATACCTCGCCCCAAACCAACTTCCACCGCGAATGGCCAACAGGACCAGAAAGGCCAGGAAAAGACAAATTCGAAATCAGCGAAGAAACACCCAGCCGACGACGACGCGACGGAAGTGGACCAAGGGGATGGCGAAGTCACTGTAGAGGCAACTTCCCGTTCCACTACAGCAGGAACGAGCAACGCCCACACCTTTTCTGAGGCGAAAAGCCGAAAGGAGTTGGACCGTTGGAAACAAAAAGCCAAAGATGTACGTTCCCTTTCTTACCTTTATTGTTTAGAGTCTAATCACATAGATTACAGCTCGAGGCCCAGCGGGACGCGTTATCGAAGCAATTGGAAGAGCTTTTCCAGATACGCAAGACCGAACCAGAACAAGCCTTCGAGCAGTTACAAATACAATACGATGAGCGTGCCAAGAGTATGCCGGATCCTTATAATTTGTTGTACCTTATGACCAGTCACAGCGCAGGACGCTCTCATCAAGGAACTCACTTCCCAATTGGCACGGATCGAGCCACTGTCTCGTACGGGTCAGGCAGTCGCACTCCATTTCCTAACAAGAGAAGCAGCCGACGAAGAAAAACGCGTGGCAGAGCAAGATATATCGCGTCTTCAAGAAGTTGTCAAGGGAAAGGATAACCTGATTGACGAGAAAAACAAACGTATCGCAGAACTGGAACAATTAGGTCAGCACACCGCCCTTGTTTGATCCAGCACCTAACCTAAGATACGACGACAGTCCAGGATACTATTCGTGAGCGAGACGCTGAAATCGAAAGATCAAAGGAATTGCTTGCTCGGGCTGCGCCCAAGAGTACTCCGAACTCGCGTTCACATACCAAGCGACCGTTTGGCATGGACGACCCGAAGATGACCGAAGTGATCAAATTCTATGAAGACATGTCAAACCTCTTGGTCACGAATGTCAAATTTGAACACTCACAGAACTCTGAAGAACCTGAAGTCATATTTTACTGCATATACACGTACTACGAAATGACACGTCGAGCTGACGACATTGAAGGAGAGCGTATAGGTGAAAAAAGTTGGTTTTGTGACTGCCCCGTGTTTACTTGGATTACTACTCATCAATGTGACACCTTCCAATAGGTATCGTGTTTACTATGCGCATATTCAATGGCTTCGGAGGCCCAAATGGCGAGCCTGCGTCCGAGGATGACTTTATACATCGCCGGATCAAATATACCCCCTTGCATCTCGATAAGGAACCGGATGCCTTTGTTACGGGACTGGAATACATGGGAGACTCGTTCACGTTTCCTTGTGCTCAACAGGGGTTGTTCCTCAACTCGCTTCGCGAAAAGATAAGAGACGCCGCCAAGGATACATCGGAATCGGAGTCCGATATAGAGGGGATGGATGTCAGGGATCATGACTCGTAACATATATTATCGTCAATGTTTAATTTACTCGTATACCCCTTCCATGTATCGACTAGCGTTCTAAGTCGAGCCTTGCATAACCATTCTCATCCCAGCCTTAGTCCAAACATCGACGGCATTTCGATCCCCGGAATCGAGTGCGTTTTTCAGAGACAGTTCAGCGTATCCGGCTTCGCTCTCCAGGCCTCCAAGATTGGCTCCAGCACCCACAAGAACGTCCACGATATGTTTGTGTCCCTGGCGAGCAGCCTAGTGAGTTGAGCGCGATCAGCAGAATGCAGGCTGGGTAAAAGGATACACCGACATAATATAGAGCAGTGTGCCCAAGTGTGTCCCTGAGATGTACGAGCGCGCCAGATTTTAACAGCATAGTGACACAAGCAGTATTTCCGCGAAGGGCTGCCACGTGGAGAGGAGAGCGACCAAAGCCAGCTTCAAGGCAATTCACTACACCTCCCGGAATAGATGCCGCTGTTACGTCTTCCGCCTCTAATGTAGCCGCGGTGGACATGCAAAATTTCAAGCCCTCTACGTCGTTGTGGGCCGCAGCAATGTGCATGAGCAAGGGAAGGAGGGCTGCTTCAGTTGATGATGTCTCATTTGCAGTGCCAGACCACGACGCAGTAGCGTCCTGGGCACCGTTCCTAGTGGATGGAGAGAAAGTAATTTTTGGTGGTCCTTGGTGCGCCAAACTTGAGTTGGAGAGTCGCACAAATTGGGTTAAGAGTCCCTGAATGCTCGGTAGGTCAGGTGCAGTCGTTGGCGGTCGAACGGGGGACGAAGGTATGGGACGGGTAAGTTCCCCGCGTAGTGGCATGCCAATCAGCTCCCTAACTTGATTGATGCTGAGTTCGGGTTTAGATAAGAGGTAAGCGAGTTTCGTGAGGGCGCACTACGAATCAAGCCCTCAGCCTCATAATATAGGTACAGCTCCAGGCGTGTTACCTCTGGCGTCATATCTCCACCTGGAACAACACCCGCTTTCTGGAGGGTTCTGCCAGTCTCATATGCATCAGACACCGAACCCTTCAAACATTGCGTTATCGCAACGACGACTATTCCCGAGTCGCATGCCTGCTTGAGAGCTGCCTGAAGATCAGTCCTCTGTGGCGCATTCCCTGCGCCAAAGGTCTCGAGTACGATGCCACGAGTCGGTGGTGCTAGGAATGCATGAACAGTGGCAACACTCATTCCGGGGAACAGGCGAAGAGTCGCTACAGTGCGATGCGGAATGAAAACTAGTATTAGTAGTACGCTGATTCGGCCACTTACCGACGTGGGGGCTCATTGCTGCAAACACAAATGACGATCAGCGAGGCTCACGGCAATAGATGACTGGGCAACTTTTATGAGCTCTGAAGCGACGCAAGTTCGTTTGCCTCAACACTTCATTCCAGTTCACCTCGATATGAATGCCGACTATCGTAATGCAAGATCAGCGAGAAGTACGGAACCATGAGGAACCGAAGGGACCATTGACTAGGGGAGGAAAGTTTGGACTGTGAAAGGCATTTAGGTCGTAGGAAGATATTTTCGAGACTCGATTCCCGCGAAACAGGGTGTGATTGAAGTATAGGCTACACTCTGGAAATGATGAATGTACACTCATGCCTCGGACGATATAAGGATACCTGGTATAATATAATGTCCCGCGATAGTTAATGCCCCAAGAAGGTTGTCTACGGCATCGTTCCGAAGCTGGGACAAGGGTATTTGCGCGCCAGTCAAAATCTACGACAGGTAGCGAGGGCTTCATAGTATTTTTCATGCAGATGGGGAGAACTAACCACAGTTTTTCCAAGGTCTTCCAGCAAGAAGCTCAGCGCGCTGGACGAATACGACATCGTATCTGTTCCATGAAGGACCACGAACGCATCGAAATCTGTGTAGTTGAGTTCTATCTCCGTTGCTATACGAATCCAGTCTGTGGAAGGTCAGGGGAAAGCTGTGTATTGCAGAGCAAAGACCAAAGCACCGTTTATCTCGATATTGCTGCTGTCCAGTAAAGGATCCCACTGACATCCTTGTTTGCCATTGGGTTGTCTCATCAACACCTGTCACATACCTCGAGAATAACATATCGGATGCGCTTCCCGCGGCTTACTCCCGGTGCGACACTTCTGGGAGTAACTAAGCTAGGGAGCCTCGCTTGATAGATATTGTCTAAGATCTTTTCGCATTGAATCATATCTGTTGGCGCATTGTCCGCGTCGGGAGTAAGTCTCCGTACTCTGCCGATAGGACGCGAAGACTTGACCAACAGGGTGGGATAGGCAACACCGGCGGTGGGGGGAAGATAAGTCTCTGAGACGGACGGACTGGATCTCTCACTAGAAGTCCATTCTCTGTAGCGTTTGACGGAGACTGCATGCGAAAAGAGGGAGTCTTGAAGAGGGTCATGAAATCGCTTTTGACTTGCAAGTGTCTCTGTGAGGAAGAAAGGTTCGGGAACGTATCCATGCGAGCCCACCAGCATGCCGATTGTTCCACCGGTGTATATGACGAGCACCCTAGCCTCGTCCGACGGTTGTACTGGTTCCATGACAAGACGTCCTTCAAACTCCGATCGTTAGAAATCTACTACGATGCAAACCATCAGGTCTGTATTCGAGTCCAGAAGAAACAATGTACATCTGCCTTTCATCGATATAGGGCGCCGCTAACTAACCAGTGGGACAGGGGACCTGCGCTCTGGTGGCCTTCGTCACCGCGGGCTATCCGAGAGCGATCGACACTGTCCCCATATGTCTGGCCATGCAAAAAGGAGGAGTGGACATCATCGAGCTGGGAGTTCCTTTCTCTGACCCAATTGCTGATGGCCCCGCCATCCAAGAGACTAACACGGTCTGCCTGATCCTTCTTCCTTGTCTGATCTTGCATTCAAGTATGCTAGATCGCCGTTGACAACGATATCGACTACGCAACTGTGCTTGGTCAAGTTAGAGAGGCACGCCAGCAGGGGCTTACTGTTCCCGTATTGCTCATGGGTTAGCTCCTACTAGCACTACCTGTTCTAAAGTTTCACATCGCTTGCAGGTTACTACAATCCCATGATAGCCTATGGGGAAGATAAGGCTATTCAGGATGCGAGAGAGGCTGGCGCCAATGGATTTGTAATGGTAGACCTCCCACCTGAAGAGGCCGTTAACTTTAGAGGAAAGTGTCAAAGAGCCGAGTAGGTCAACGATCGACTTTCCCTTCCCAGCCTGGCGGTTGAACAATAATGACAATTCTTAGCATGTCCTATGTCCCGCTTATAGCCCCTTCGACGTCATTGAACCGAATCAAATTTCTTACGTCCATTGCAGACTCTTTCATTTATGTGGTCTCCAGGGTACGTATGACCTACGTTCTGTCGCATGACGGACTCTGAGCCATCCGCAGATGGGAACTACGGGATCGTCTGTAAGTGGTAGGATCAATAGCGAGCTCCCTGACATCGTCGCCCGTGTCCGAGAGCACACATCTATTCCTATTGCGGTCGGCTTTGGAGTGGCTACGCGGGCTCACTTTGAATACGTTCGAAGTGCTGGCGCTGACGGCGTGGTCATTGGAAGTCGCTTGGTCACTATCATCAAGGAATCGACATTGGACGGCATACCAAAGGCATTGGAATCGTTCTGTCTTGAATTCATCCGAGATGAATCTTCCCTGTCGGCAGGGTCACCGCTAACCCCATCGGCAACAACTCCCTCCGGCTCGGAGAAGATAACCCCTCGATTTGCGACTTCTTTGCCTGCCAGGTTTGGGCAGTTTGGGGGCCAATTCGTGCCGGAGGCATTGTTTGACTGTCTGCTTGAACTCGAGGAAGCACACAAATCAGCCATCAGTGATCCCGAATTCTGGAAAGAGTTCGAAAGCTACTATGGTTATATGAACCGCCCTTCAAAATTGTATTTTGCCGAGTCCCTAACAAAGCACGCTGGTGGTGCTCAAATTTGGTTGAAGCGGGAAGATCTGTAAGTACGCATTCAACCGTAAGCCCGCCCAACTGATCTTCTATGAAGTAACCATACCGGTTCACACAAGATTAACAACGCCATAGGCCAGGCAAGTGGTCCGTGCCAAATGTCCACTGTGATGTGCGCTTGACAGTACGCAGATCCTTCTCGCCAAACGTTTGGGCAAGAAGCGAATCATTGCAGAGACCGGTGCCGGACAGCACGGCGTTGCGACGGCAACTGTGTGTGCCAGATTTGGCTTGCAGTGTGTCGTGTACATGGGTGCCGAGGATGTGAGACGCCAGGCACTGAATGTATTCAGGATGAAAATGCTTGGTGCCACAGTACGTTACTGATCCCTCGACCTTGCTTAGCTCCTAAATTGTTTGTTTTCAAGGTTATCCCAGTCGAGTCAGGATCTCGGACACTGAAAGATGCGGTTAATGAGGCATTGCGCGACTGGGTAACGAATTTAGCTAGCACCCACTATCTTGTTGGGTCATGCATTGGACCTCATCCCTTCCCTACCATCGTTCGCGATTTCCAGAAGGTAATAGGCAAGGAAATCAAGTCGCAGCTTTACGAAGTCAAAGGAAAGCTTCCGGATGTTGTCGTTGCATGTGTCGGCGGTGGAAGCAATGCGATTGGCACGTTCTATGAGTTTATACCCGACAAAAACATCCAATTGATCGGTGTAGAAGCTGGAGGCGAAGGTCAATGATTCGATCTTTTGGCGGCTCGTGAGCTGACGGCAAATGAGCAGGTCTCGACGGCGATCGACACAGTGCCACACTTTCCAAAGGAACACCTGGCGTGCTTCATGGCGTGCGGACTTATATCTTACAGTCTGACGTTGGTCAGATAATGGAGACACACTCCGTCAGTGCCGGCCTGGATTACCCCGGTGTTGGACCAGAGCATGCTTGGCTGAAGGAATCTGGTCGCGCAGAGTATGTAGTTGCGACAGACGAAGAGGCCCTGCGGGGCTTCCGTCTCATCACGCAATTTGAGGGAATTATTCCAGGTCAGTCAATGTCTCGTGTGGTTGAATGATGGCTGAAGGGAAACCAAGCATTGGAGTCATCGCATGCCATCTGGGAAGGAGTTCGCCGGGCGAAGTTGCTCCCGAAAGAAACAGATCTGGTTATAGTGAGTTGGCCCTGGATCGCAGTGGTCGCATTGGCTGACGGATTCTCGCAGTGTCTATCTGGAAGGGGTGATAAAGATGTTGAACAGATTTCCCAGTTACTCCCTGGAGAGTGGGCGGACAGGCTGGACTGGCACATTTGAGTGATGTGGGAGATCTAAGCTTGATCGTTCTTGAACGTTGAACGTTGTAGTACTAATCACACCGTACATGATTGCTTTTTATAGCAACTTGGGACTTGCACCACTGTTGGATGAGTCGAGCTACACCTCCGAGTCATTCCCCATCCAACACGTTCAGATGGCCACAGAACCTTCAGCCGCAGCGGGTGAAAGAGTCGTTGAAAATCTCGTAGCCAAACTGCGGAGACGGTCAGTAGGTTTCCTGTTCCGCAACGCAACCTTCACCTCTTTCTCCTGTAGTCAAGTTATCGGATCCCGAGAAACGGCACTGGAAACCATTCTTGTGCTCCGTCAGGTCGTCTCAAAGGCTCGCTTTTCTAACATCGACCAGCTCGTCGAAATAATCCGCGCAGTGGGCCGGAAATTAGTCGACGCACAGCCCAAAGGTACGAGTGGACTGCTACGTTGGATCGCGAGTTGATCATCCTCCCTCCCCTGTCAGAGTACGCAGTAGGAAACACCGTTCGTAAAGTCCTGCATCACATTCGGGAAGAATATCATGCGGCGTCCCAAGGGAGTGAAGCCCCGCAGACGTCGAAACCGACGTTCTCGATCGCAAAGTTTGTTTCTCAAGGACAGCCTCGTAAACATGCTACCCCTCAAAAGGTTTCACATGAGGCGCGAGGGACTTTGAAAGAAAACAACCCGGACGATCCAGATGCGTTCGCTCGAACACTAAAGCCCGTATTCATGGAGGCGATACAAGACGTCTTTGACGAGCTGGAGACCGTATGCGATAACATTTCCAAGAATGCAAAAGACCACATACACTCCGAGTATGCTTTGTCTCTCTTTCGATCCCCTGTCGCACGTCCCGGCTTAGATGGCTTGTCTCCAGCGAGATCATTCTGACACTCGGAAAGTCACGAACAGTGGCGGCGTTTTTGAAATCGGCCGCCCCTTATCGAAAGTACACTGTCATCGTCGCGGAGACAGCTCCGTCGTCAGTGCTTCCCATGTTTCATTGTCGTGCTAATTCCGACTCTTGCCTGGCTGGCTGACAGATATAGCGGCCGCGAGATGGCCGAGACGCTCTCGTCGGCAGGCATTTCCACAGTCCTCGTTCCCGATTCTTCAATATATGCCCTGATGTCGCGAATAAACAAAGTCGTACTTGGCGCGCATGCTATTCTTGCTAACGGTGGGATGTTCGCCATCACTGGATCACTTCTGGTGGCCACAGCTGCTCGCGCACACAGCACGCCAGTCGTTGTTTGTGCAGGACAATTCAAGCTTACTCCTCAATGGAATTTATACCATGATTACGGTGCTCTTGATTTTGGAGATCCAAGTAGCGTCCTTGGGTTTGAGGAAGGCGATCTCGTAGACAAAGTGGATGTTGTCAATCCATTCTATGATTATGTACAACCAGAGATGATCGATGCATATGTTACAAATGAGTGAGTCTTGTGTGCAATTTGTTCTTACTTAGTTTGACATTTTTCCACCCCAGCGGCGATCATCCGCCATCATCAGTTTACCGGCTGATCAAGGAGGCTTATGATGATGAGGACTATGAGCTTTAGCAGAACTGCAGGACGCGATCCTCCCGATACTTCGGAATGCCGGTCATTCTTCATGGCTACTTTGCTTTGGTGCTCAAAATGTCGAAGAAGGCTTCTTGAGGCAGATCCACGCTGCCAATCCGTTTCATACGACGTTTGCTTTCCCGTTGGTTTTCGAGATGTTTCATCTTGCGTTCGTAATGTCCTATAGATATGTTTTAGGGAGGTAACGAGCCTTCAACAAATCAATATGCACCTCCATACAAACCCGCAGTGACATCCGCGCGGTGCGCTTTCAATGTCTCACGAGCGATGATCTTTCTCCCAATAGCTGCTTGAATTGGCACCTCGAACAGTTGACGGGGAATGACCTTGTCTAGATGCAATGGGCGTCAGAGCAAGCTATACAAAAGCAACGACGACTGCTTACGCAACTTCTTGACCCACGTCCTCCCGACGTCTTCTTGTGCAGATCGATGCACAATCAATGCAAGGGCATCCACGGGTTTCCCATTCAGAAGAAAGGTCATCTAGGTTGGACTAAATCAAGCTGAAGTTGTAATATCCAGGCACATCCTAACCTTGGATAGTTCGCTCTGCATATATCCAGCATTCTCATAACTGCACATTGTCAGTTGACGCTGGTCCGAAAACAAAACAAAACATGCAGGCAGTACACACTCAAAACTTGCATATCCCGAACTCTTACTCTTGAGTTTGTCGAAGAAGTCAGTGACGATCTCGCTCAAGGGGACTGTGCATGTCAAGATGATGCGAGCGGATTGAGTTGCCCCGGCGTCTAAATAACGATAATCCAAGTCTTCCGCGCGGCGAGAAAAACATAATTCCATCATGTCGCCAAGGTAATCTAAGAGGAAGGTCTTTCATTGACAGAAACATGAATCAAACGCTGCAAACCTTCGGGAACAATGATTGTCGCCTTAACCATCGGTTCTTGGACCTCTTTAACGCCTGAAGAAGAGTCTGAGAGATCCGGAAACTCTGTGGGATTGCTGACGACGACAATCCTGTCCCTATAGACGACTGTTAGTTTGGATTTCATCGTCAGCTCTCTACTCATCAACGACAGCGGCAAAGTTCACCTTTGTAAGGTACAGTAGGAGCGGTAATAATGATGTTTGCGTCATACTCATCTTCAAGGCGTTGGCGGAAGACATCCATATGCAAAGTACCAAGAAACCCCAGACGGCAACCTTGCCCTAAAGCGGAGGAGGATTCACGTTGGACCGAGACACTTCGGTCAGTAAGTGTTAGCTGGATGTGCGCCTCTTGAGAGATGCAGTAAGAGTACAAACTACAGTGACGCACACGTTTGATAGATTCTTCGAGTTTCGTAAAGTCGTTTGTGTCCACGGGAAAAATACCGGCATAAACCTAAAGACTCTGAGGATTGGGTTGCAAGAAGCCACGCATACTTACCATAGCCTTCGCAGGTCGAAAGCCGGGCATGGGATCCACTGGTACACCAACTCGATGGAAAGTATCTCCGACATGAGCTAGATGATAACCTAAGCGCAGTTCTAGTAAAGAAAGGGGGAACACCACAGACCTTCGGACGATTCCTTCATGTTACAAGCTATGTACCCAACTTGCCCAGGTCGTAGGCTCGCAGTCGGAAGTTCCTCCGGATGCAGGACACCAACTTCTTGCACATCATACTTCTTTCGAGTATGACAAGACGCAATTTTATCGCCTGTCCACGTGAAGACCAGGCTTAAAAAGAGTTTTGTGTGTGGCGGACATACACGTACCTTTCTGAATCACCCCATCGTGAAGGCTCACGAGTGATATGACGCCTCGATATCGATCATAGCTAAGATGGTTTAACGTTGACGAGAAGAAGGACCGACTGAATACTCACTGGGAGTCAAATAACAAAGCCTTTAGGGGCCTCTCCTCAGATGCAGATGGGGGAGGTATTCGTTCGACGATGGCTCTAAGCACGGACTCTACACCTTGACCGGTTTTAGCGGAAATCTGCAATACGTCAACGGGATTTACACCGAAAGTGGACTGCAGTTGCAAAGCGACGCGTTCGGGCTGTGATGCAGGCATATCTATCTGCGTCGATGTCCGCTGAGGAGCCGGGACGACCAATGGGACTCAAGGACGCGAACCTTGTTAAGAATGGGGACGATCGCTAGGCCTCTCTCCTTGGCGATATGAAAAACAGAGATGGATTGCGCCTGAACTCCTTGCGTGGCGTCCACGAGCAAAAGTGCACCTTGGCAAGCCGCCAGGGAACGGGAAACCTCCCACGAAAAGTCGACATGCCCCTGAGATGGGGTCAGAAAAAAAAGGGATACACCATATGGGAGGCTTACGGGGGTATCGATGAGATTGAGGAGGTATTTGCGCGAATTGATAGTATACACCATACTGATGGGGATGTATGAGGCAGTTAACTGGCGCGCCAGAGAGGATATTCACCTCGCTGTCTGAGCCTTGACTATGTGATGTTGCATAAGCCAAGTTGATTTTGTTCCAGTTTCTAAAATACCTCACCGGTAATTCCACGCTCCCGCTCGACTTTGAGTTTATCGAGGACTTGCTGGTTGGAACCGAAGGCTCTCTTTGGAATTGTACCCGTAAGCTAAACGTGTGTTGTTAGAAGGCAAGCGGGGAGCGTGGATCGATGGCACCTCTAGTAGTCTATACAGAGAGGTAAGGTGAGCACGTCGAAGACGAGAAGGTGACTTGCCGATCAGCCAAAGTAGATTTCCCATGGTCTGGAGAGAGTGTAAGGGTGTGCGACTACGAAACTACAAGGGAGGACTACCGATGTGGGCAATGACGGAAAAGTTGCTGCAAGAGTCCATCGTTCGTCGTGTCTGATGACTGTATGTGTACATACCGTATCGCGTCGCACGGAAACAGAGCGGTGTCGAGGTCCTTTTGTACGGACGAGGAGAAGAGACGATACCGTGTGGGCGAGCGCGGTAGGACGAGCGTACGCATAAGATCCAAGTATGTAGTCGAACGAGGAACGAAACTACTGCTTAGTCAGCTGGGTAGACACGACGTTCATGTCTCTCCAAGAGGCATCCGAGGCGCGCAAGGCTCGACTGGTTGCGCTCAGAAACAGAAAGCAAGGGGGCACGGACGCTAAGGATGGGTGCGTTCACGTCGCTCTCCACCCAGCTTTTCCTGACGCGCGCCGTGCAGCGGATCGGTGCTACTGAACCGAAACTTTGACCCAGAGACGCGGACGTTGAGAAAGCATGCTCAAAATGATGGACTGATCCAAGACACGGTCGAAAAGGACGTCGAGGGGATGGCGGAGAAGATCGTCGTGGAGGATGAACAGCGCAGAGCGCAGGAACTTGTGCGTGCTGACATCGGCCCGCACGGTGCACAACTGAGCGCTTGCAGGACGTGTTCAACATCGCACCGAAACGGCCAAACTGGGATCTCAAGAAGGAAACAGACAAGAAGCTTGCGAGGCTCGAGCGGAAGACGCAGGAGGCGATCCACACGCTGATCAGTGAGTGACAGAGCACCTGAACACTGTGACGATGACATGGGCGTGCAGGGCGACGACTAGCGGCACAAAAGGGACAGTCGGAGGACGTGCTTGGGGCGATGAATGCGCAGGAAAGGGCGTTTGAAGCGGAGGACGAGGACGATTAGCAGCACATACTGTATTTGGCATAAGCGGAGTATTTAAGTACAGCCAGCATATGTCCCTCGCTACCATCATGGTCTCTGACGCTGATCCCCCGCTACGTCGAGTGCCGTCCCTCGTGTCTTATTGTCAGCGCGGTGAGCACCACCCCTCGTACTTCCCCTTCCCCCGAATCCTCATGCATCCCAGTCCTGTCAGCCCATGCGGACGGTATGTCCCTCCTCCCTTCTCGTCCTCGCCTCATCGTTACCCCAACAGCCATAACCTGTCTCGGGGATGACGTACGGTACGGTGTCATTAAACCCGTCCTCGAGTGCTGCTCTGCAGATACCCTTCTCCGTCTGGAACAATCCTCTCCGGTCGGTCCATCCCTTACTCAACACAGCCTTCTCTCATCCTCGACACAGTACCTCGAACAGGACACTTCAGGCACGTCGGCCTTGGGCACCAAATTTGCCCGCCTTTTCTCTCTGACTCGATGTCGCCAGATCTCTGGGAACAGCTCTGTTTCAAGTCCTATCCTTTACTTGCCGAGCAACTCTCGAGAAATGCCGACCAAGATCTTGAGTCCTGGCGCGATCAATATTTTGTATGTCTTCCACCCTCCGTGAGTGCGAGAATGCTGTTTCACGCATGTCCATACAGCTTCTTCGCGAGGCGGAGGCTCATCGACTTGAAGAGGTTGCAGTAAGACTCAGAAACCAGCGCATGGAGGCTGCCGAACGCAAGAAAGAACGAGAGGTGAAATTAACTGACAAGTTGCCCCCCGCTAAGCGTACGCGAGCATGTAAGCGTTTCCCCGCTCTGATTGCACACGACCAACACACCACCCAGGGGGAACACCTAACCAGCCAAAGACTCTCTTTCAGAAAACGAAGAACGAAGCGACTAAACTCCGAAGGTCCCTGTATACACCCAGGTTACCTCCCCAATTACCTGGCAAGGTACATTCGCCCACTGTAAACTCCCTCGTAGCTCCATCAGCGAATCTTGTCAACACCCAGATCAACGTCAAACCCGTTTCCATCGGTCATCCCTCGGCTTCGATGCCGCAATTGACGCCTCGTCGTCCTGTGCAGGCCAAGGGCATCGCGGACCCTATTTCCCAGAAGGACCCGGATCCGTCACCACTATTTCCAACCCATGCCCCATCACAGCCCATTGAGCCCCGTCCCTCTAAGCCTCCAATACAAAAGAGGGATCCCATGGCATCCCTATTCATGCCAAAGCATCGAGCCCTCTCACAGCTCCCCTCTCAAGCGGGAAACAATAATCGCAGCGTACCCGCTCGGTGACCGGACCGTGACTCCGTCATGTGGTTGTTAGACATGCTACGAGTATTTATCATCGAGAGATAAGCGTTAGAGTCTGTTCTTGTATTCAGTGTAGTACCATGGATTCACACACCACTAGCTACGATATTCCCCCTTTTTTCATACTACTAGGCTCCGTCGAGGGCTTGGAGACATCTGCGTCGCAATTCAGGCAGCGTAAGTGTTTTCTGTAGCCGTCAGCTGATGTTCCAAGAGTTGTGTAGGCCAACAGTGTCATCCACTCTGCCTGCAACTGCATTGGAGCTTCCTGCTGACCGACCATTCAAGTCGTTTGCGTCCTTGTCTTCCACAGCCTTGTGGCCATTCGAAACTGTCCTGTTCTTCACATGGTCGGCTCTCAGCGACTCGATATGTGCTAAGTATGGTTCATCAACACCCCCTGTAACATATTCACCCGTAAAGACCGAACAATCAAAGGTTTCAATCGATGGATTGAATTGGCGGACGGAGGCAATCAAATCAGAGAGCTTTTGAAAGATGACAAAATCTGCGCCGATGGCCTCCGCGATTTCTTCCGTTGTCCGGCCATATGCGACGAGTTCGGACCGCGACGGCATGTCTATGCCATATACGTTGGAGTACCTGCGCAGCAGATCAAAGGGGAACAATTTGAGACCTGCCAAAAGACCTGCCGAATCGGGGGGGCACAACTTGCGACGATGACTTTCTTCGCACCCACATCCTTTGCCATCTGGATAATCTCCTTGGAGGTCGTGCCTCGCACGATCGAATCTGAGAGGGGCGTCATCATAGTGCAATACGGCTCACAAAACCAGCAAGACACACCGTCAACAATCAAGACATTTTTGTTGGCAAACTCGAGAGCCATGGCATTGAGCTTTTTCCGTACGCTCTTTTTCCTGGGCATCATCAGTATGGACGAGTCGGCAAAAGGTTCGGGACATGCCTCATTTGTTGTCCAGCCATGATGAAAGTCCTGCCAATATACCGGTTTTTGACGAATCCCTCCCGGTAAGGCAGCTGAAGTTTCTGAGCCAAGTTCAATGCGGCGACACGTGAAGTGTCAGGTACCTAATATTGACAGCCATGCGATAAATATTAGGAATGTCTGATACGACAAAACAGCGGACTGACCGGAATGACGACGTCTATGGTGATGTTCTTCTCTAACAAAACTTTGTTTACTTCTGCAGCAAGTGCGTCACCCATGGCCATCCGGCTCCGGTAGACGCTCACGCCATCTAATACGGAATCAGGTCGGGCAAAATAAACGAACTCGAAAATGTCGGGTGCAAATGTCGCTGGCTCAGCAACAACGCGTCTCGAGACTTCTGAGCGAGTGATGATGACAGCTTCACCTATAACTTAAATGAGCACCTCCTGGACGACAGTGCGGATTCAGACACACCAGGTTTAACATCTTGCCAGTCGCTGAAACCACCGGCGTCGGCTACGATACTCTCGCTCGCGAACAACCAATCCTTTCCAGTAGCGGTCCGTCGAGATGCCATCCCGACAGGTCGTATCCCGTTTGGGTCCCTGAAGGCGATGATTCCGAATCCTGCGATCATCGCGACCCCAGCGTAGGCTCCCCTGCACTGTCTCATCAGGCCCCCGATGGCGGTGAAAATATCTTCTTCATTAATGCGAAACTTGCCGGTTTGTTGGAGGTTGTCAGCAAAGGTGTTCAGCAGCAGTTCGGAATCGGACGACGTGTTGATATGGCGATGTGCTGTGGCGTCCATGTATTGCAATAGAGTTGTATTGTTAATAAGATTCCCATTCTGCGAGGAAAGCATGCTGGTTGAGCAGGCGTCTCCGGGCGATCGTCGTGAGACATACATGTGCGAGTACGATACCATAGGGTGAGTTTACGTAGAAGGGTTGAGCCTCGGAGTGGTTAGAACTGCCAGCTGTTGGATAACGGACTTGAAAGAGAACGCAGGGTTAGATGCGAACCCGCGCTCGCGGACGAGTCTCACCGTGCCCGACGCCCATACCGCCAATTAACCTTGCCACTGCCTTGTCATCAAACACGTCCCGGACCATTCCATTTGCTTTGCATTGGTAGAGACGGCCCTTGGGACCACATGTGACGATGCCGCATGCATCCTGACCGCGGTGCTGCAGTAAGGACAGACCTTCGCAGATCTCGGCGGCCGCATCGATGGTGGGGTCGCGCAAGAGTAGTCCAAGTATGCCACACACTGGGAGACGGTCAGCGTGTGCGGTTGACTGGTTGGCATGAGACGCACTGAAAGGGAGAAACAGATGAACGTAGATTTAAACCTGCATCGCTATTAGTTCCTGGCAAGTCTGCTCTCAGTGAGGTCGGGTACGACCGGAAATTAGTCATTCGAGCTCAAATACCCCACTCGTTCGACAACACGCATCAGAACGTACGCGCGGTTGAACGCGGGTTCTATTCTTCAATACTACAATAAGGATATATGGATCATGTACATATCTGGCATGTTGGGCTACTGCCCGGGTAGTCAGTGAGCTGCCCTCCCTCGGAGCAAGAGAGCTACAGAAAAAAAACCGTGTGGTCTATATAGGCGTGATGTTGCAAGAATAAGCGGAAGGATGAACTTCCGATGCCGAGCGAAATAGATACGAGTTCCCAAAATGATGAAAACGCAATCAGAAGACGAGCTTCTTGGGCTTCTCCCAGGCATAGCTCGGGTTACCAAAATGACCGTAAGACGCTGTGCGCAAATACACAGGCTTCTGGAGTTCAAGCTCGCGGACTGTGCACAGTACATCACTAGACCGGACAACCAGGACAGACATCAAACTTACCCATGACACCAGGTCGGAGATCCCAGTTCTTGCGGATGATTGCAACAAGCTCTTCGTTCGACTTCTTGCCAGTGCCATAAGTGTCGACATAGATAGACAAGGGCTCGGCAACACCAATAGCATAGGAAAGCTGGACGAGGGCACGACGAGCAAGACCAGCAGCAACCAGGGACTTGGCTAAAATAGTCATTAGCGCGTCGTTCCTTCAAAGCGAATGGGCTTCGTACCAATCCAGCGGGCCGTGTAGGCGGCCGAGCGGTCGACTTTCGAAAAATCTTTCCCAGAAAAGGCACCTCCACCGTGAGCTCCCCATCCGCCGTACGTGTCAACAATAATTTTTCGGCCAGTCAAACCGGCATCACCCTGGGGACCACCAATAACAAAGCGGCCCGAAGGTTGAATCTAATGCCTTTTATAAACATCAAGGTCCACGGAAGGAAAGGGAAACGACCCATACATGGTAGACGGTGCGCTCATCGAGGAGGTGGGCAGGAATCACCCCCTTGACGATTTTCTCCGTAATTTCCTTCCGAAGTTCCTCCGTTGATATCTCATCGGCGTGCTGCGTCGAGATGACGATGGTGTCAACTCGAAGAGGGATCATGGCACCACCGTCACTCTTGTACTCAATGGTGACCTGGGTCTTGGAGTCAGGACGCAACCAAGGCAGTAGCTCAGAACGGCGAGCAGCAGCCATTGCCGCATTGAGCTTGTGAGCAAGCATGATCGTCAAGGGCATGTATTCCTCAGTCTCGTCGGTGGCGTAACCGAACATGATGCCCTGGTCACCAGCGCCATGCTCCTCCAGAGAACCGTGATCAAGACCCTGTGCAATATCAGGCGATTGCTGTTCAATCGCGACAAGAATGTTGCAGGTCTTGTAATCAAAGCCTTTAGACGAGTCATCGTAACCGATTTTCTTGATAGTGTTGCGGATGACTTTTTGGTAGTCAATCTGAGCCTTGGTTGTGATCTCGCCAAAGACCATGATCATGCCAGTCTTGGAGGCCGTCTCACAAGCGACCTTTGACCAGGGGTCCTGTTCGAGACAGGCATCGAGCTAGTCGACTGGATAAGAGAGCAGTCTCAACAGTAGGGATGAGATACTTACGATGGCGTCGGAGACCTGGTCGCAAATCTTGTCTGTGAGATGTCAGCGGATGACCGTCCCAAATGTCGTGCTGCACACACCTGGATGGCCTTCACCGACAGACTCAGAGGTGAAGAGGAAATGCCCTTGGGCAAGAGAAGGGCGTGCGCTACCGTTGGGAGACATCGAGGACAACGGAAGGAAAGGAAGGAAACAAGGAAGTTTTGGTGTTCAAATCGGTTCCATGCCCGCCGTTATAAGGGCTCATTGGCTTATCTAATCACCCTATCACGCCATCGAAGCGACTATGCAAACCGACGACGTGATCGGTTACGTCCAACGTTTCGTACACCTTCCTAGACTCGAAATTACAACAGTCCAACCCCAAGGGGATCCGTGTTAATCATAGGTCGTTTGTCCTCTTGCTCGACTTTCTTCTCACCACTTGACCGCGTGGGAGGTCGCGTCCCCATACCAGCACTCTGGTTTGCGACGCGAGGGGCGTCCCTCGTGTCCCGTTCATACGCTGAATGAGTAACCGCTAGTTCGGCACCGAGTGGTTCTGAATCCCAAGCGGATGTTGGCAACTGTCCAGGAGAGCGCGAACGCGTAGTACTCCAGGGATTGTCGGTCGATAGCGGTGGTATAGCCGCCTTCTGCGACTTCACGCTGTTCCACGGGTTATACGATAATCCAGAAATAGATTGTACATCGCCTATGGTGTGAGACTGAAGCTCAGATATCTTTCCGACGTCCTCGTCTCCGGTTTCTCTCGGAGGAGCTTTGAAATCTTTCGTAACTCCATCGTATGCTTCTTGCACAGCTGAGAATGCTGCCGTGGCGTTCGACGATAACTTTCCCCAGACAGACTTCACTCCGCTGCTAGAGAAGAAATCTGTGGGATTCGAGTTCCGTGCGCGACCGTGGGGTGATGAACTGCTGCTCGATGAGCTCGGTGGTACCGGGGGCCAAGAAGCGGCCCCCACGCTTGTGAAACCTTCGGTTACTCTCTGGGGGAGATCGGGTAGGGACGACCACAGCCCCTGAAAACTGGATGATAAGCCTTCGGTAGTGGCAGATCTGGATGATGGCAATGAAGGGGAAGAGGACGGCTTGTTGGAGGGGGAGTCAAAGGTTGGTAGTGAACCCGCAGCATCGTCATCGAGGCCCTCAATAGGGGCGGTGGCTTCCAACTCGTCTTTGAATTGCGAGATAACGATTCTTCCGTTCATTTCCTCGTCTGTGCGACCATAAAGTTCGAACCAGAAGCGGACGTCCTTGGGATTAGGGAACAGTACCCCCATGTCTGCTTTGCCATCTCTGCGTGTTGGATCATCCAACAAACTGTCATATAAGGGATTCCTGTGCTTCTCCAGTTGTGGCGACGAGTTTAGAAAATCCCAGATGCTTGCAGTGCGTTCCGACGGCACTATGCCATCTTCTCCATACCTGCGTTCCCGCTCGCAGTTATATAGAAATGTCCCGAATTGGCAGGAATAAAGATGATAATGGACCGTACGTAGGAAGCACTCATTGAATTCGAAACGTTCAGGAAACTGTCGTAGCAGTTGACGAACACATTCGAGGAATTGGTGGAAAGAAGGACTCGTCTCCTTGATATGATGTTGGGACGCGAAGCGGTTCTGAACTGAAGCAATAAAGGCTTGGGCGGTATCACCATTGCCACTCGCTGTGTCCGCCGAGGATGTGAAATTTTTTTCAGAGGATAGGTGGCCGCTTCGGTCCAAGAATCGGTGTCCAAACGATATCCAATCCTTTTCCACGAGCACTTGAAAGCCACGCATCGTGCGGTAGTATGGATCCAAGCAAAGTTGAGCGAGGGCAGATAGTTGAGAAGTCCGATCCCATCCATCGGAACAGTGGATAAGAGTATGGGACGAATTGACATGTGTATTTTGGACGATAAGGAGCACGGCTTCCATTATATTAGACATATGACGGAGCCACCCGGATCGGCGCAGCACTTGTCGATCTAAGATAGCAAGTGGCCGCGCTTCCCCGGGAAGGTATCCGCGGACGCTAGCGGCCACCGTATCCGCTTCGCGAAGGGCATCTACAACTTTGCCCAGCGATTCGCGCATAGCGTGGATATGGTCGATTCCAGAATAGGTCTTCTTTGCCTCCCTGTAATGTTCCATGTTTTCAGTGCCAGCGCCTCTGGCAGTGTTTGCCACAGCATTAGCTGTTGGGCGAGCATCTACAATCAAATTGGTAGTGGTTGCACCATAAACTGGGCTGCTTGTTGATCGAGATTCTGGATTATGATGGGTTTGAAAGATAGCCTCCACGAGTTTTTCATCCTGGACAGAACGATTCTGTTTGATTCCAACCATGGGTTGACTTGAGCGAGTAATACTGGCCTGCGTGCGTCATGTGAGGAATCCCGTCCCACAAACAAACAAAGGTAATTACATGGTTCGCCCAGTGCAAATAGGTGAGAGCAGGTATTCTACATTTGCTCCTGTATTTTGATGCATACTGAAGTGTAGAATCACTTATTCGTGTTGGGACAACCAAGCGCGACGGATAGGTGGCACAAAACTAGAAGCACAGTCGAATATCGTCCTGCAACTAAATAGAAAAGGACTTTACCTGATAATCCCTGTTGATATCGGTAAAGCGCCATGTCTTCGTTCGGGTACCAACACCCATCCGTCCAAATTCCTCCCGCGGAGAATATATCGACCATCCTCCAGCAGAATCCAGTGGTGGATTTGGGGAATAGAAGAATGCATAGAGCTGATTAACAGAGGCTATTGGCTTGTTGATTGCAACGCTTACTGCGGAACGAAGGGCAACCTACAGCACACCGTCAACTCTTTGACGCTTTCAAACACGTCGATAGCGTCGCGGTCGCTCCCAAAGGACAAGGAAAAGGTCTCGAATGTCCGCGTATGAAAAGTAATCGGACTCCGCCCTTGCAGCGTGTGTGGAAGCTGCATGACGAGCGAAATCAATGGGTATGGAACCTAGTCTCGGTGTCAGCATAGAGATGAGCGGAAAGTTGAAAGAGAACTCGCCCATATCTCCTCTTTACCTGGATCTTCATAGCGAAATATCAGGTGATGCGCTGTCAGATGGACGGAGCCATATTGTATGCTCCCTGATTTGCCACATAGAACTCTCTCCACCTATGAGTTTGCAAGCTTAGGTACAGAAGCGTTCCAATGACCCTGATGTCCACACACTTGCCTTGGAGACGCGGATCGCGTCCATGACGATTACCAGTAGACGCTCTGGACGGTACCAGTCAGTGCTTCTTGGGCTTCGGCCCACATAGAATATTTGTCCATGTTTACATGCCACAGAAACTATGGCTAATATGTCACCCAAAGACCCAGAGCTCTCTCACTGCGTCCCCACCCTGCTCGACATCAATTTCCGAGGCAAGGGGGAATGGATTTCTGACTAGCTCTATCGCCAGAGCGGGCTCCTTTTTGATTCGGCGTTTCGTCTCGGATTTAATGAGCTGTTTTAATGGCACACATTTCAGCGAACTAGACGCCGACACGTCACACTCGAACAACTCACCGTCCCATACGTATGATCAAGGAAATCTTCCATAGAGTAGCCTGGCCTTGTGAAGGCTTCTTCGAATATCCGCGCCATTGTAGACACTGCAGTGTCATAGTGTTGCTTGTGTGAGTAGAGCTCCCACAACGAGGAGTCAATCGCGTTCGTGATGTTGGGGTTCACTTCTTCCGACAAGAAAGGGTCTGTGTAACACATCAGCAAGCGCTACCGCGAAACGGTTCTCGACTTGCCGATAAATGGATCATCCACGTCTACCTTTCGATGAATCATTCCCATGAGGGCAGGATGTCGCTTGAGGAGGTTATAAGTTAGTGGTATGATCGTGATAATTGCAGCAGGTGGTGCGGCAAGAGAAAGTCGGGACAGTCTCTTAACAAACGATGCTACAAGTGACGCAGGTAAATGACTAGAAATCAAATCAGTCGGGTGTTCCTAAATTCGAGGAGTAGTAAAAAGACTGACGTTGAGCTCAAAAAGAGCTCGGTTAGCCGGAAAAACCTTGCGCGGTGTTTGAGATGAAGAACGTCTCTATCAAGAAAGGCATAGAGTCGAGTATAAAAGGAAGGGTAGTCTCTGAAGACAATAGGTCAACAAACGTTACGGGACCTCAAGTAACTACTCACAAGTTATATTCTTTGATCAAAGTGAACAAGGCATTGAGCGCTAAAAGGCCCACAACCCCCCCTATAAAATAAAATAAGATCATGCGTTCCAAATTCTGAACTCACTTACCAAAGTCAACGCATGCGCTTATCCAGTCCATTATCAGGATTGGCCGAGTCAGGTGCGGAAGTACGCCCCTATGCATAATATTGAGAGCTCGTGTCGTAAATGAATTGGTGGTGGTCGACATAGACGAAAGGTGAGGCAAGAAAGTGAGCCATATTCGCGTGAAAACAGCTCGATGGGCTTGCAACGAGTGGAGAGACTGATGGAAGGTCAACTGGTGAGTCCTGCCCTGCACGCCCACAGATTTTTTCATGTCTTTGGCATTCGATTCGTCATCAAAAAACTTCTTCCAGTCATCCTGCGCGTCTTCGTTCTCCACACCCCGCAGCTCTTCGTCCTCCGCACCGTCGTCGTCCAGTTTGCCGTTCTTAGGTTGCGGAGGCTTCTTCCCGAGCTCTTCTACCCACCACGCATTCAGCTCTGAAGGGTCGGTCGGGAAGGTGGTCAACTTTTCCATGATGGACAGCAAGTTTCCGGGTAGATTAGGATAGTCAGCGGACGAGTACTTCGAAAGTATGAAGCTAGTGAAAAAACCAATCAATTACACAAAGCTTTGAATTACGAGCTCGAGTGCATACGTCGCCTCCCGGAGGAAACACCACCGGATGTCATCATGAACGGTAAACCAGGTGTCCACAAAGTGTTCTCGTACATCTGGGGCTGTCTTGCCCGCGAAAGACGCGGTAGATCCATGACGAGCAGAGGGAGGACAAAGAAGCAGCCCTCGTGCGATATGTTTGAAATGCGAAAAGTTGAACTGAGGTTGGTCGTCGGGATTTGATCTGGTCAGGGAGGTCGAAAGATGCTTTAGCAAGGAGAAAAGGATGTCCAGAGCGGATTTCTGAGAGAATGTGAGGGTGAAACAGTACACCAGAATACTGTCTGCTTACCCTCAACATGGCTTCTTCATCCTGTAATAGGGCAACGAGGAGGTTGACATAGGCATGGAGCCGCTCCCATAACCACTTGCGCACTACCTTTGCGGCGTCGCCACCCCCAGGTGCAAGTTTATTGGTCGTTATGATGACGACGAACACGCGATACAAACTATAGATTGCTTTGGACATGTCCCCCGCGTTTGATGCGTTTTGAGCAACATCCAAGAGATCCGAAAGAGGGTTCAAGGACGCATTCTCAGCTGTAGCAGTTGTGATCTGAAGCTCCAGATCCTTGACGACGGTCTCGTTGCTTTTTGTCTTTCGTCTTTTTGATGGAGGCGGTAAAGAGCTACCAGGCATCATGGCCTACTGCTGAGATGTCTGAAAAAAGACGCGGGACCATAATATCCAACGACTCCAGCAATATATACACCGTGGCGGTATAAAATGCGTCGATCGAATAAGCACATGCAACGATCCATGGTGTTCATATGGTTTCCATTCGCGCTAGGCGAATTCCTTGCATGTTGTAGTCAAAAAAAGTATATCGCCTGTCGACGCAATTTACAGACTCATTGTCGATGTGAGAGTGTCTTGTTCGTGTCTAGCCACGACGGAACCTAACCCACGTCGTCGGACCACTTTACCAGGGAAATAGCACTGGGAAATCATCATGAAAGCAAAGGCCGTGTCACCGCTCTGGGAGGGCGTTGATTACGCGGACCGAGTCCAATGTAGTCATGCAGTATGTAAACCTGTCGCCATGAGAGGCGGCGCTCGCCGGTTCGTTGACTCATGCTCCGCTACGGTCAAAAGGTCGTTACATTGGCTCGACGACGTGCTAACTTTGCTAGCGCACCCAAGGCATGGGATGTCTGCGCATTCCATTCGTCACAGCGGTGCCGCAAGCAATATCCGGATGCTGACCAGCAGGTACGTGCGGCTCTGGCTTGTTTGGATCATGCTACCCTCTGTCCCAGACCTTTGACCAAGTCGCGCTGAACGAGCATGCGAGCGACAGAGTCGTTCTGGTCGATTTCTATGCCGAGTTCGTAACTATATACTCCCGTGTCGAATTCTGACTGTGTCTGGCGTTCAGTTGGTGTGGACCATGCAAGGTGATCTCGCCCGTGTTGGAAAAGCTTGCTGAAGATCCGAGCATCAAGACTGGGAGCGGACGTTCTCTTGACCTGGTCACCGTCGACACCGACAAGGAGTTTGAGCTTGCACAAAAGTATCAGGTTAGTCTTCCATCTCTCTTCAAGGTTCACGACCAAACAAGTCCCGTAGATACGATCACTACCGACGGTGATGGCCTTTAGAGACGGGAAACCGATCAACCACTTCATTGGTGCGCTCAGTGAGGGAGAGGTTAGAAGGTTTCTGGAACAACTGTAGAAGAGCCTTTTTCTTGGTAGTTTCTAACCTGCAGACATGTCTGCCCTCTACAGCCTAAGACTACAGGCATTTCGGTATCGTAAAGCGTCGAGAAAAAAAGGTGAAGCGTCGAATCCAGCTTGACGACGGTTATCCGAAAAAGCAGATGTAGTACAGACCGACTATAAAGGTCGTCATCGAGAAGGATGAGTATGTATGTGTCGTGAGGCAATTATTGTATGCAACAGCAGTTGGGCCCACGCGAGGCTTGGGGCGCATAAGGGTCTTCAGCTTTCTGGACCGGACCCCATACGGACGGAACCTAGGAGGAGTGAGGAAAGGTCAAGCCTGAGAGAGAAGGGCGAAGGTAGTACGGACGAGGTGGTCTCTGGTGGTTTTGCAATGCCTGATTAGACTGTATGCGCAGGGTGAGGAGGGTGTGTGAGGAGATGGACGCCATTACGGACCTCGCGCTTGCTTCACTGACACGGATTCGGGGCCTCGCCAAATCCTCGCGCAGGCGTTGGTTATGCTCCAAAAGACGACGATATCGCAGGTCGGACATGGACTGTCTTCCGCCTCGACTGCTCATGTTGGCTGGAGGGACGGGAAACACAGCAAGCACTGTGGGATGGCGAGGGGAGGGAAGGTGCGACCAACGAGGTTGGCAATGGGTGGTGGAGGCGAGAGAAGCTGAGTTGAACTGCACGAGGGGGACCTGTGAGACCGTTTTCACACGTTGGCACTGGATTGAACGGGGTGGGCGCATGTTACAGTAAAAGTCTACAGTGTACAGAGGGTATGCGACAAGGTCTAGTCAATACTTTTCGAGGATGCCGCGAAGGAGGTTCTCCTTTGCTTTCGCACGGTCTTCGGCGCCGAGATGTTTCGCCTTGCTGTCGAGTCTGGCTACGAGCGGGTCCGCGTCGACGGAGATTTGTTCAGTGCAGTGACGGAGGCGTTGTACTGCGGGATGATGTCAGCTGCAGACGAGGCAGGGACATGAGGGTGTACCGTGGTCGTGCATGCTGGCGGTGAACGTGTGAAAGAGGCGATCGCTGTCGCGGATGAGGTCATCGAGGGTGGCGAGGAGGGCATCGAGGGAGCACTGTGAAGGGAGGGAGGTCAAGCGGGGGAGTGAGGGACGGGATGCACACGCCTTGGCGTCGTCCTGTACGGACCGGAGAGCGCGTCGGACGGCGTCGTCGAAGTGGGTGGATGCATCGGCGAGGCGTGCGAGCGCGTTGGTGCGGGGTGCGAACACGTCGTCGTGGACCGCGTCGTGGAGCTGGATGGTGTGGCGCACGACGGGGAGGAGTGCGCGCTTGAGGGCGTCCTTTCGGCTGCGGTGGTGGCTTGCGAACGCGGGTGCGAGACGGTCTACGGGGAAAGTCCTGTCGAGGGTGTCGTCGCTGTCGTCGCTGTCGTCGTGTCAGCGGCGCGGAGAGAGGGCGGGAGATGGACGTGCTCGTCGAGGAGGGCGATGAGGTCGTCGTGGCAGGACATGTCTTGTTCAAACTCCGACGTGGAGTCCGAAACCGTCCTCGTCCTCGTCGCCCGCCATGAACGCCCGTCCACACAAACAGTCCATGTCTGAGCTCAAACTACGCCGTCTCACTGAGCACAACCAGCGTCTCCGCGAGGACCTCGCACGTCCACGCATGCGGGTCAGCGAGGCAAGCGCAAGGTCACTCCCACCGCCCCTTTCTGCCCTCCCCGCTCATTTGACCCCAGCCTGATCCGCTACTGCAAAACGACAAAGGACCATCTGGTGCGTCCCCAACACCCGCACCACATCCCCCTCACACCGCCCAAAGGTCCCGTCCGTATGGGGTCCCGTCGGCAAGGGCGAGGATCCATACGCACCACCACAGACGGGTTGCAATTGTATCGTGATGTGATGCCATACCCTCGCTGTCCGGCCATACCCTCCCCTGCA